>CM032811.1:14688866-14701366 GCA_019155185.1 Beaufortia kweichowensis
ACATGCTGTTAGCGATTCATTACGTGAATGAAACATTCACGTAATGTTTCATTCACTAAACTTGATCCGTTTATGTTCAGTTCAGAGAGTGAGGAAGAGGAGGAGGTGATCCTGACAGAGGAGGAGATGAACAAGCTTGGAGCCAAACTGGTCAAGGCTGAAATCATGGGTAACACGGTGAGGTCTATGAAACATGAAGCATCTTATGGGCTGTATGATTACCTACATAGACACATTTGAGTAATCATAAGGGCGTTTTATCATTTTAGGCCCTGGTGGAAAAACTAAAGGCTCAGCTGGATGCCGCCCGACGAACGAAGGAGAACAGAGCTAAAAGAAAAGATCAAACTCAACAGGTAACAAATGATCAAAATTTCTTTAGACAATGAAAAGATTTGCTGTTACTTTTTGTGAAATAAATTAGAAAATAATTTAAAATCTGTATAAGACTCTTTTATCAGTATAACACAAAAGAAGATATTTTGAGAAATGTCTCGGTGGTTTTGTGTTCAGTGAGGGTCAGTGTTGTTTATTATCAACACATCCTCATTTGTGTTTAGCAGAAGAATGAAAGTCATACAGGTTTGATGACATGAGGGTGAATAAACAATTAAATCATTTTTATTTTGGGTGATCATTTGACTTGGGTTAGTAAAGTAACCACCAAGCAACACAATAACAACCACTTAAAATGTAGAATAATTTGTCACGCGTATATCCATTACAGTCGGTTGATGTGTTGTTTGGTCATCATGTTTTCAGATGTCTTCACAACCGGATGCAGATAAAGAAATGGTGCTGTTTAGAACCGACCAATCAGGACGAGCGTGGCCGGTCAACGCCCCAACGCATCCTCAGGAGCCAAGAGGAGGAAGAAGAAAGAAAAAAGCTGTGAGTGTCACGTGTTTGATTGAGTCACTTTGTGTCTCTTTCAATTTGGATCCATTTTATAATGGATAAGCAACATGTCAATAACTTCAGTGGCCTAAAGACCTAAAGTCTTTTCCCAACTTTCTACAATATAACTGTAAAAAGAAGTATAACAAAAACAATTGAAAGCTTCAGGTTTTAGTGGTTGTGTTGAAATGTTTTATGTTTAGATCGAGACGCATCAGGAGGGCGACCGCGTGCGTTATTTTGAAGATGATGATGGTGTGGATCTGCGTGAGATGGTCAGACGAGAGAAGATGAGCACGGCTGAAGATCAGAACGCTCTCTACTCGCGGATGGCTGGAAAGGTGAGCGCCGGTCCCCGTATGCATTCAAAACACACCAAACATTGAGGAATGGTAGTCGTCTATACTGCTACTCAGATGTCATATACATGTGAAAGAACAGCGTGTTGTGGAAACGTACAATGAGTTTGACATTAACAGTGAACTAAAGAGAAAACAGGGTAGAAGTGTGTGTAGGTATGTGATCTCTTTAAATGTCAGAGGAGGTTTAGATCCCTGAACCACAAACACACACACAACAGCCTATAGGTTTATATTTGATCAGTCTCTTGTATTTTCTTTTATTGTAAGATGGACAGGGAGCAACAGATGGTCATCGTGAGACTGCAGCATTTTTGTCATCAATCTCTCTCTCACTCTCTCTTTTGCTCTCTCGCTCACTCTCGCTCTGTCTCTCTCTCTCTCTCTCTCTCTCTCTCTCTCTCTCTTTTGCTCTCTCTCTCTCTCTCTCCCTCGCTCTCTCTTTTTGCTCTCTCTTGCTCTCTTTTGCTCTCTCTTTTGCTCTCTCGCTCTCTCTTTTGCTCTCTCTCTCTCCCTCGCTCTCTCTTTTGCTCTCTCTCTCTCTCCCTTTCTCTCTCTCTCTCTCTCTCTCTCTCTTGCTTTTTGATGACAAAGATGGTTTGTCTTCTGTGTTTCTCTGGTTGAACCAGAGCATTGCTACTAAAATCTAAACTAACGTCATGGTTGCCATAGAGATGAGAAATAAAAGTGATATTTACACATTTTGTTTTTTCTCTCTCTCTCTCTCTCTCTCTCTCTCTCTCTCTCTCTCTCTCTCTCTCTCTCTCTCTCTCTCTCTCTCTCTCTCTCTCTCTCTCTCTTTCTCTCTCTCTACCAAGTTATTATGGCATAGCACCTAAAAATGCACTTAATGTATTTTTTCACCAATTTCACCTACAGCAGCCAACAACATTAAGAATGCTAAACATGTTTGTTGATGTGTGTTCAGCATCACATACAGAAGCCCGTCAGAAGACTCATGTTCCAACACGGTCTGGATCTGTTGAGTTTTATTTGGGTTTTTGCTGGACTCTGTTACCAGCCACCGAATATAAATATAGAATTTAGAGCATGTTGTGATTTAGGTCAAAATCTCTCTCTCTCTCTCTCTCTCTCTCTCTCTCTCTCTCTCTCTCTCTCTCTCTCTCTCTCTCTCTCTCTCTCTCTCTCTCTCTCTCTCTCTCTCTCTCTCTCTCTCTCTCTCTCTCTCTTATACCTCAGCTTCTCTCCATCTGTCAATCAAACATGCCAGCGTGAACAGGCACACCTCCCACACAGATCAGCCGTTGCTACGGGATACATTGCTTCTTTGTCTGCAGCCGTACCGTTCTTTCACGCGGCTAAATGTCTCTCGCTCTCTGCTAGCGTAATCCTTGCAGCGTGGTCCCATCTGCTACCGTTGTCTGCATTCAGATAATGACCCGCAGATCTGACAGTAATCAGTAAGAAAACTGCACCTGACCCCTGTCTGATCACCTGACCACTGTTGACCAATCATATCGCTCGACCTCTGATGCTCGTGCACCCCATCTACGATCACCAGATCTGAAAACTTTACCACTGTTGCCAAACCTGCTATATAATCACATCACATATAGACATAGATACCTCTTCTGTAGGACGCTGTATGTACATCATCCGCCATACTGGAACATGCAAAGCCATTTATCCTGCTATTTGAAGTATGAGAATTAGGATTTCGCCCATGAATTACACAACTCGTAAACCTCGTTCTGACCTGCACTTAACATCTCAAGCTTTAAATCAAGATACATTTGTGCCAAAGAACTAACATTCAGGATGAATCATGCTTTTACTGATAGTCAAAGATTTATGTGTTTGTGTGTACAAAACTCCTACTTCTAATACATCTAATGTGGTCTTGATTTGTGTTTTGTAGATGATGGGAAAAACGGACGGTGATAACTACACACTGGATGACATGTTTGTATCGAGTGCGGCTCAGAGAGAGCGTTCGGGTCGAGATGAGGAGAGACAGAGGAATAAAGCCGTGCATGAGACGCGACGCTTGGCCGGACGCATGGAGAAATGCCCTCACTGTTTCGACAGCCCTGAACTACCCAAACATCTCATTGTTGCAGTTGGAAGCAAGGCATGAGATTTTATTTCTTATCGGAAGTTTTAAAGTATCAGTTCCCTGTTTATTTACCCACATTTACTTCAAAACCTGTCTTTGACTCTTTCATCTGTGTATTAGAGAAGAAGATATTTCGAGAAATGTCTCAATGGTTTTGTGTTCAGACAAAAAGTCAATAGGGGTCAGTTTTGTTTAGTTACCACCAGCGTTCTTCAAAATATCTTCTTTTGTGTTCTGCAGATGAAAGAAAGTCGTAAAATAATACCTTTTGCTAAATCTTTTGCTTTACTGTCACATCTGTGACCCTCTAAAGTCTTGTTTATGTCGGCAGCTTGATCTGAACTTGATTTTGAACTTACACAAGCACATGCTAATTTACTTAAAATATAGTCATGCCTCATTTTTGCTCTGTTGACAAAAAGAAGACGAATCTCTCCGCTTATCTGTCACACTCTTGGCTGTGTTAAGAGGATTTTTCGACATGCTCAGTTTGACCCTGTGTGTTTGAAATGACAGCAGACAGACTGTGCAATCTGTCCTCTTTAATACACCAGCTGACTGCTGCTCTGATCTCTCTCTCTCTCTCTCTCTCTCTCTCTCTCTCTCTCTCTCTCTCTCTCTCTCTCTCTCTGTCTCTCTCTCTCTCTCTCTCTCTCTCTCTCTCTCTCTCTCTCTCTCTCTCTCTCTCTCTCTCTCTCTCTGATCTCTCTTTCTCTCTCTCTTATCTCTCTTTCTCTCTCTCTCTCTTTCTCTCTCTCTGTCTCTCTCTCTCTTTCTCTCTCTTTCTGTCTCTTTCTCTGTCTCTCTCTCTCTCTCTCTCTCTCTCTGTGTGTCTCTCTCTGATCTCTCTCTCTGATCTCTCTCTCTCTCTGTTTTTTCTGGCAGGTGTACTTGTGTCTGCCGAATGGTATCTCTCTGACCGAAGGTCACTGTCTGATCATACCGGTTCAACATCACACAGCAGCCACAGGCCTGGATGAGGACGTATGGAACGAAATACAGGTACACAGAACATGCATGTATACCATATATAAACCACACAGCAACCATTTTGCAACCGCTGAGCAACACCCTGTAATCTTATTGGTGAGTTTTACACAATCAATAACACACATTTTATTCATAACATATAACCTGTGTTGTAATATTGCTGGACGAGAAGCAAACATCAATATCAAACACGTTTCTCGTCTTTTTGCAAAATCTTGACCCTGCTGGTTGGATGCTCACAGTGAGGTGAATAACACAACATTCTCTCAAAAAATCTCACAGATGTTTCGTCGTGCCCTCGTCCGGATGTGTGAAGCTCAGGATTTGGACTGTGTGTTTATGGAGACTCACATGAACCCAAAGAGACACTTTCACATGGTGTATGAATGCGTGCCGCTGCCCAAAGAGCTCGGAGACATGGCACCTATTTACTTTAAGGTAACACACATACAGATCTACAGATAAACCTTCACAACAACACTATTCATCACACACTCGTGTGTATGTGTGTGTGTGTCAGAAAGCCATCATGGAGTCAGACGAGGAATGGGCCATGAATAAGAAGGTTGTGGATCTGTCATCTAAAGACATCAGGCGAGCGGTGAGTCTTTCTGTTGGTTTTGTTTTCTCTCATGGCAATTTTCCTGTCGCTGGATGTGAGAGTTCTCGTGTTTTTGCAGGTTCCTCGAGGGCTGCCGTACTTCTCCGTCGACTTCGGTTTGCAGGGCGGCTTTGCTCACGTTATTGAGAACGAGCAGAAGTTTCCACACTATTTTGGCAAAGTGAGTCTTTGAGAGTTGCATTCTCTGTGTGTTTAACTGCTTCATTGTGTGTCCGATTTAATAGATTCAAATGAACCAAAATCGCTGATTGTTGTGTCTCTTTTAGGAAATTCTGGGTGGAATGCTCGACCTCGAACCCAGACGATGGCGGAAACAGATACGAGAAAATTTTGACGACCAGCGAAAGAAGGTTCTGGTGTTCGCTCAGTGGTGGAAACAGTTTGACTGTACAAAGAACGACGACTAGCCAATCAGAGATGGTGATTTTACCAGACTGATGCCGAACGAGCCGTTCTTCTTTTTCAGAGACATCATAACACACTCAGCTGTTTTATTTCTGTCATGTGTACGTGTCTACTATCTGAGAAACATCTCGAGAAATGTATGAACGCTAAAACAGCTGCATCACAGGTACAGGTGTTTTACCTGCTTCAGACAAAACTAATGCTTTTTTTTATTAGATATAGCTGATGTCCTTTTAACACTTTCATTTTTGACTCGTGTCGTGTGTAAATTTCATTCCTGTTTTTGTACACAATGGTGATGCGAAACAGTGTGTTTACGAGCATGTAAATCAGAATAAAAAATGAGTAGAATTCAAAATTGTAATCTGATTTCAGGTTTGTGTATCTTTAAACACTTGTGATTATGACTAAATTGCTTACAGGTTGTTTGTAAATGCATGTACTGTATAAATTAATATACCTGAAAATGGTTATAATAAAGCCATAGAAGAACAATTGAAGAACAAATGGCTTCATAAAGAATCTTTAACATCCAAAGAAACTTCCTGTTGAACAAATTGTGGAGAAAAGGTAAGAAAGAAATGGTTCTTTCATGAATCTTTGACTAAATCAAAAGCAGTTCTTCTACAGCAACACTAAATATTAGTGATATTTACAACAACGAATACTGTGGTATTACCATAATGCTGTACGTTCTGTACACGCTTTCAGATAGACGACTCAGTATTCAGACTGTATCTTTTGGTTTGTGTGTGCGGTTCTGACCTGTGATCTGTGTTTAATAACAGCAGCTGGTGTGTTTAACCGCAGTAACAGAAGGACACGGACGGGTTTGTAATAGGAGTAAAGTGTGTGTTTTATAAGGGTGTAAACAGCAACGCTAACACAACGCTCAAGGGTCACGAGTGAACGTGGAGGTCAAGCTGATGTGCTGTAATGTGAGTGTATTGATGTTCGGTCAGGTAATATTTACACACATTAACACACACAGATGATTAGACATGAGGCAGTTTTTCTCACAACACTGCACAGACACACTGTTGGTGATGGTGGCTGTGACACATGACTGCTGTGTGTGGCCGGGTGTGTTTTTTTAGATTGTAAGGTTTGTAATTGTTTCTAAATACTGTATTAATGTGTGTTTCTGATGCAGAAGACTGTGGTGCTGATTATTTTAGGCTGATAGTACCTAATCTGTAATAATCTGTTTTTATGTCTTTACATTACTGCAAATAATGTGTTTGAATGTGACTGATAACACACACACACACACACACTGCGTGTAATATATGAAGACTAACAAGCAAAAAGAGAGAAAGTGGGTCAGACTCCAGAGTGAAATGAGGCATGATGGGAGACGAGTGAAGGACAAAAAAGAGAAGAGAATTATCCAGAAGGCATCGCACCGCACACGCATATAGCTTAACCTTCAGGTCTGCTAACATGACCTGACTCTCTCTCTCTCTCTCTCTCTCTCTCTCTCTCTCTCTCTCTCTGTCTCTCTGTCTCTGTCTCTCTCTCTGTCTCTCTCTCTCTCTCTGTCTCTCTTTCCTCTTTCTCTCTCTCTCTCTCTCTCTCTCTCTCTCTCTCTCTCTCTCTCTCTCTCTCTCTCTCTCTCTCTCTCTCTCTCTCTCTCTCTCTCTCTCTCTCTCTCTCTCTCCTCTCTCTCTCTCTCTCTCTCTCTCTCTCTCTCTCTCTCTCTCTCTCTCTCTCCTCTCTCTCTCTCTCTCTCTCCTCACTCTCTCTCTCTCTCTCTCTCTCTCTCTCTCTCTCTCTCTCTCTCTCTCTCTCTCTCTCTCTCTCTCTCTCTCTCTCTCTCTCTCTCTCTCTCTCTCTCTCTCTCTCTCTCTCTCTCTCTCTCTCTCTCTCTCTCTCTCTCTCTCTCTATTTCTCTCACTCTCTCTCTCTATTTCTCTCTATCTCTGTCTCTCCCTCTCTCTCTCTCTCTCTCTCTCTCTCTCTGGACACTCCTAAAAATACAATTATGAACCATTTAGATACTAATATGAGCCCAATACCCTGACATACTAATATGCTTCTTTGTATTATATTTTACCAAACAGAACTGTGTGCTGGAGAATATTTCTTTGCTGTGACACAAATACTACAGTAACAGACTCTACTGTAAGTACACTGTTTGCTTGGTATTTTTAGTGTCTCTTTGATATTCTGTGTTTGAGTATTTCATCAACTCGTTATTCCCCATTTAAGCCCTTGACAGACAGCAGCACATGAGAACATAAAGCCATGAGACTTATGATGCTTTTATAAATCTGAGGACAAATTATTGCTCACAAATGTTTGGATCACAAAACTCTCTCTCTCTCTCTCTGTCTCTCTCTCTCTCTCTCTCAGGGGAGGGGTGTACAAGCTTTTGCTCTGCGTACACTGATTGGTCCTCTTAGTTCTGCGCGCTCTGGATGTTGGAATATTTCTCATATTTACGCGCATCTGGGCGCGCGTCTCCGTGACTCTCCTCGCGTCGGCCCCGCAGACACCCGCACGGACAGACAGACAGACGGACAACATCGGCGGGGATCATGAGGTCTCTGGGTCTCTTCATCGGTGTATGGAGACATCGGGTCGCCGGGATTCGGTAATAATAACGCCCCGTTCCATCCCGCCCCACACCCACGTTTCGTGATCCAAAAATAAACGCGCACTTCCCCAAGCTCCTGCATTCATTCCCGGGGAGTGAAAGCGCACGGCCGACGCGTGCGTCCCGGTTCGGCGATGCTTCTGTGTCACCCGCGCGTCTGATGAATCCGCCCGCATCAGCAGCATGTCCTCGCGGAAGATCTCCTCTGAATCCTTCAGCTCAATGGGCTCGGATTATTTGGAGAGCCCGGGTGAGGACGGAGAATGTCCGTTCTCGCGCGTCTTCTGGAACGGCAGGAGTCCCGTGGAGACGCTTTCGTGCCCGTTCGAGGACGCGGCCGTCAGCAGGAGAGTCGCGCGGCGCAAACGCGTCAATCTGGACTCGCTCGGGGAGAGTTTGAGACGCCTCACCTCACCCACGGTACCGAACCTTCTCTTTCCTCATGTAAAGCTTCTGCATCTCACACGAGTCTGACGTACTGCAGATATGCGCTTATCTGAAGAATTAGTATAGGATTGTGTTCAGTCAGGGTTAAAAACAGATCTTTACGCATTGAACACCATTACGCAGAGTTACAGTGACTTGTGCATTCAAGCTATACATGTATTTCATCATTAACACAATGCTTTTCCAGTTCACCTACAGGAACACAGTATTACTTTTCTTTTTTCTAAGTGATGATGGATGGTAATGACAGTCTCCTACATCTCTTACAACAGCAAATTTATTTTTGTGCAGATGTTTGAATGCTGAACCTTTTAGCCACACACACCATATAACATTTATAGTGTGTGTGTGTGTGTGTATACAAGAGAATCCTTGTTGAATGTGTTGGTGTTGTTCAGGCCCAGCTGTACGGCCTCTGTGCTTGTGTATGTGTGAGCATGTCACATATTCATTTTGTCTGTATGTGTGAACAACATTCAGATAGATGTGTGTGAAAGGGCATGATAACCTCTCTGTAGAATGGTTCTGTGTCTTCAGGTCTCTAACACACACACATGCAGTGATAGAGAGAGAGAGGACGAGAGACTATGTGCATGTATGTCTGCAGTCAGTTCTGCATCAGAATTTTTCTTCCCTGAGGTTTACTCGAGTGGATTTATCCTGTGTGTGTGTGTGTTGTACTGAGAGGCACTTGAAAATGTGCTTCATAGCAAACCAACTGCTCCAATGGCTCAGATCCAGAACAGAATGAGGCGGGTTTGGGTTCAGGGTTTGTCTACATTGCGCACATCAATGTATATTGATTTAAATCCCTCTTAATACACATACTACATAATGTCTTCAAGAAAATGCAGTTTGGTTTGTGTTCAGTCTGGAGATAAAAAGATAGCCCAGTATTAAACATATATACTGTACACTTGTTACAAATGTGTGATGATAGTTGTAGGTGAATGTGTGTGTTGGTTGGATATATCATTCAAACCCATGATGTGTGTGAAAGTTGCAAATGTGTGTCTTTGTTTGTGTCTTTTCCTGTGTGAATATGTGAATATCAGGTCAACTTTCATGGAAATTCAGACTTACACAATTTGTCTAGCTTGTTTATAACCGCAATATCTTTGTTAATTTTTTATCTATCTATATGTCTGCCTGTCTCTCTCTCTCACACACACACAGTCTGTGTATCTGTATGTGTTTCAGGTTTTTACAGATGTTTGGTTAAATCTCATGAAAACATTCCCAGGTCTCATTTCAGACACTTCTTTTAATTTTGCCGCAGTGTATTGTTAGTATTAAACAGGTCGAGTGACATCAGCGAGAACGAGCGATTCAGAAGTGAAAGATCAGTAAAGCAGATTTGAGCAGGTGAATCTGGATTTGAGCTATTAAGAGCTTTGCTGAAATAGGGAGGATTTTGATTGGTGTATTGTTGCCGTGGCAGCTTAATAAAGACAGATGATTGGATCGGGATTCTGTTTCAGGTTGATCAGCACTGTAAATCCCTTTAAAAAGGGCCAAATTAGACAAACTCAACACACACAAACAAAGACACATTTCATTTCTCAGCTGATTTACTTACAAACTCTACGTATGACATACAACATTTAGATACATATAGATAAACTGGCACAATAAAGTTTCATTACTTAAAATGTACGATGCAGAATACATGTCCTAATATACAGCGTTAACCGTGATAATGTATACAATCGAATAATAGCAGATTTTCTTTTGTGGTTACGTGGCTCTAGTGAGCGGTCTACACCAGCATGATTTTAAAAGTCTCAAAGGAAATGAACGAGTTCAGTGTGAAACATCTCTGTGAATGTCTGTAAGAGGCTCTTGACCACAGACAGTCATTTCAATTGATAAACAATTAAGTGTGTAAAGTCTGTTTCAATGGCATTTTGACAGGTTGGATTAGAACGGTCCGGTTTGCTCGTGTAACGTTTGGCTCTGATGAAATGAATTTGGGTTTCTTTCAACCGGTTACTGCAATGTTCTGTTTTATTTTTAGAGCCAGACGATTCAGTTGGCCCTGCAGAGAACAGCCGAGTATTACAGACAGAGAGAAATCAGGTACATCTACACTGTCATACCTGTCAAATCTGAAATGAAATATAACGGAGGGTCTTTATTAATGTTGGCAGTAAATCCAGTGGACCCTGTTTATCTCCTTAATACACTTTCCTTGTCTTGTCTTGAATGATTTATCAATGCATGTTTTTCCAAAGATTATCTTTCATCAGTTTTCTGGACATCTAAAGTGACGCTGCTGAAGTCATTATTACACAAACACCTGTGTGTTTCTGACACTTTTCTTTTTTAACAGTAAATCCTTTATAATCTACTACATTCAGCTTTAATTTAACAAACACTTCACTATCCAATAAATACAGATGGATTGAATAATTTGTTTTGCTGTAAAATATATCAAATCACTGAAGTAAAATGGGTGGCAAATGCTGTTTCATATTGACGTCTGGGTTACAGTATGAATGATCTCTTTTGGATATGGGCAATTCCAGCTTTATAAATGTGACATTCCAATTGAAACTTAAATAATAAATTCACACAGAATGTTTTTTATTATCAGTATATTGAATCATTTGTTTATATTTTACTTAAGCTCTGTTGATAGAGTCAGACATAATATGGAAAATATCAGTCTATACATATGTGTTATGGATTTGACAAAAATGTTTTTGAGAGTCAACATACTTTGTAGGATTTCTCTCTCTCTCTCTCTCTCTCTCTCTCACTCTCTCTCTCTCTCTCTCTCTCTCTCTCTCTCTCTCTCTCTCTCTCTCTCTCTCTCTCTCTCTCTCTCTCTCTCTCTCTCTCTCTCTCTCTCTCTCTCTCTCTCTCTCTCTCTCTCTCTCTCTCTCTCTCTCTCTCTCTCTCTCTCTTTCTCTCTCTCTGTCTCTCTCTCTCTGTCTCTCCCTCTCTCTCTCTCACTCTCTTTCTCTCTTTCTCTGTCTCTCTCTCTCTCTCTCTCTCTCTCTCTCTCTCTCTCTCTCTCTCTCTCTCTCTCTCTCTCTCTCTCTCTCTCTCTCTGTAAATTCTGTCTCTAATTCTGTAAAACAGCTCAGGTGTGACATTTGCATGGAATTGCCCATATGTTGGTTTAACACAAGATGATCTTAGTCAATTCAGTCTCTCTCTTTCAGTGGGCAGGAGTTTGTAAGAAGCTTGTCAGATGAGCAGAAGTGTTTGTATGATAACTCACGCTGTGACACGCAGACCGACATCTCAGGAATACTGAAGTACACAGCAACTATTTTAGGTACGTACACGCACAGCCTGTTTAATAATGTAAGAACATATTTAATTCTTATTGTGTAAAAAGTCATAGTGTAACTCAATGTTTTGACAAGATTGTGCAGACTGAACGCACACTTACTGCCCCCGATGAACACACACGAGTCTCAGTAAACTTCCCTAAAAACTGCCTTCATTTCTCTCTATTCCCAAGCTGTTGCTAAGATACAAACTCTGTCATCCCTTACCAGAACACATTTATAAATAAACCGCATGAGGCATCTGAACTGAGCAATATCCAGATAAATCTACTGCACATCTTACTTTCATCTATCAGATTCTGATGATCCGTTCAGACTTCACGTCTGGGTGTAAAAACATGTTTTAAAATGAAGGCAAGCTGAATGTGCAATGAGTTCGTAAACAGAAACATTATAAAGCACTGAAATGTAGTTTATTGCTGTTGAAAAACGGATCATTTCAACAGCAAATCGTGTATAAATAAAGTGTGTTTGAAGTCATTAAAAAATGCTAATAAACTCACATCTGTGAACGCACACAGTTTATATTCATAGACCAAGTTGTTATGCTGTTTGACTGTCTACAGTGACATTTCTGAACTGTATTCCTCTACAGAAGAATCATTTTTTCAGATTTTTAGTGAAAAACATTTTTGGTTCCCCAAATAACCTTTCTGTCAAAGGCATTCAGGCAGAACTGGTTCTTCATTATTAAGGGTGTATATATTTTATGACCCAACTGAGCTCATTTTGCTTGTATTTTGCACAGGTGTGGACTTTGCAGCCGTACGGGGTCGTTTTGGAGAGGAATTCTTTGGTTTGT
>CM032811.1:14706366-14733866 GCA_019155185.1 Beaufortia kweichowensis
TAGAGGTTCAGATTTTCTTGTGTCAGTTTTAATGGTGCAATTTTCAAGCACATTTCCAACTCAAGTTGTCAGTAATAAAAAGGAATCTCTCTTTTTAATTCCTACAGATTGAAACTATAGGTGATGCGTACTGCGTGGCGGGCGGGCTCCACAGGAAGACTGACAGTCATGCTAAACCAATCGCACTGATGGCTCTGAAGATGATGGAGCTGTCAGAGGAAGTGTTGACGCCTGATGGGAAACCCATCAAAGTGAGTCAGTGCTTACGTTTCTAAAGCAAAATTAACTGATGGGATCAAACCCTTCAACAATTGCATTTTGTCGCACAACATTTATATGATAAACACATCCTGTTTATATATTTGCTTCTGTTCGTTGTGTGTTGAGCTGGTTTTGTGTTTGTATGTGTAGGGGGATCTTGTTGTTAACGGTTCCATCGAGCATCATCGTCCTCACCAGATCTACAGAGTGTGAAATCTCGTTGCCATGGCAACAGATGAAAGTGTTTTGTGCCGATTGATTGTTAGATTGTTGTAGTTTTTTCTTCTTTAGCAGAAATCAGTGAGTGAATCAAGGTCTGTGTGTATGTGTGTGTGTGTTTCTCAGTGTCTCCTGAGGTCATGTGCGTGAATCAAGTCTGTTGTGTGATTGACAGCTCCGTCAGCGTGGGGACAAAGCCATGAATAATATCAGGGTCGTTGCCGTGGACAACCATGCAATTTTGGACTGTATTGTCAATCAAGTATTTCTTGCCATTTCTTAGGGGTGTAATATTACTAATACTTAACTCTCTCTCTCACTCTCTCTCTCTCTCTTCCCCCCTCTCTCTCTCTCTCTCTCTCTCTCTCTCTCTCTCTCTCTCTCTCTCTCTCTCTCTCTCTTCCTCTCTCTCTCTCTCTCTCTCTCTCTCTCTCTCTCTCTCTCTCTCTCTCTCTCTCTCTCTCTCTCTCTCTCTCTCTCTCTCTCTCTCTCTCTCTCTCTCTCTCTCTCTCTCTCTCTCTCTCTCTCTCTCTCTCTCTCTCTCTCTCTCTCTCTCTCTCTCTCTCTCTCTCTCTCTCTCTGTCTCTCTCTCTCTCGCTCTCTCTCTCTCTCTCTCTCTGAAGTTCGTGTGGTTGTGGTTGAGGAGCAGTCACCGCTGGTCAGTCCTGGCTGGTGTAACGCCTCAGCCTGTCTGTTTGGAAACAACGTCACGCTGGCCAGCAAGTTCGAACACACTGCATTAACACCCGACCATTACACACACACACAATTACGCTGGCGTCTCTGCTCTCGTGTATCTCTGGCTGCAGTGGAGACAGTCACACCTGTTTCCATGACAACCTGCTTCAGTGGAGAACGTCAAGGATGATACTGCAGTCAAGTGCTGCTCTGAAGATCTGCATGTGCGTGTGTGTGTGCAGGATTCAGCATGCACCATTGAGAACCTGTATTTGCAGAAATTTACACACACTTGATGTGATTAACCAAGCAGATTTACACCCACTCACACCCACATATACAGGCTCACATACTCACACCAACACACACATATATGCTCTCACGTACATGTATGTGCTCGTAAGCATATAAACACGCACGAATACAATTCCAATACACAATGAATGATCTAGCTGTGCTTTCTAGACATTTTGTTTTCCTCTCGTTTTTCAGACTCCTTCGAGACGACCGCTCGTTCACCTTCATTCCTCGCTGCAGACAGGAGCTGCCCGACAACTTCCCTAAAGAAATCCCGGGAATCTGCTATTTCCTGGAGGCGGGAAAATCTCAGAGCCACGCCACTCTCACCAGCACTCGCTCCGCCCCCATCAGGAAAGTGTCCTATAACATTGGGACCATGTTCCTACGGGAGACTAGCCTCTGAGATGGCCTCGCCCATTCGCAATGACATCACGTCCTGTAGACTAGTGTTGCCTATGGCAACTGGCTGCCCCGCCTCTCGAGCGAAGCTTAAGCCTCAGAGGTACAGAAACTGACACGGGAGACGGAGAGGACGGCCCGCGCACTGGCCCCGCCCCATAAAGCCTTCGGCTCGATAGCAAAGCCTACAACACACGCAAACACAACATTCAATAGTGCAGACATACAAAACACAAACTTATGACACATCAACAAACATACACATTTTTTTGCAGCATTGCAGGTTATCGAATTTACATGCATAACTTGGTGCCTTTACCCCCAAATACACACAAACACACACATTTATTTCCACTAACATACTCACACAGCCATTAATCACTGTTACATCTGTTGTGTGTGTAAGTGTGTGTGTTTCTCCTATTAACCATTTCCAAAATCGTGTGTTTATATGCTTTCTATCCACTTTTTGTTGAAGTTTGCGTGCAGCATTCATACACGGTTTGTGTTACGTACGGATGTGTGTCTGTACTCGTGTGAAGGCCAGTAACACGCTACACGTGTGTTCAACACATTTTAAGCATAACGTCTTGTGTTGTGCAGCGTGGAAATGATTGGAAGTGTATTTTAGACGGCAGTAAAGCACAGCTGCAGTTGTGGTAAAATGCCCGTAAACCGATTTTACAATAAAAGCTTTTATAAAGCAAGATGGAGATAATAACACTTCTATTGCTTGAAATAAGTTAAACATGCCGTGACAAACACATTAACACGTTTTCATATGTAAGTTAGATTTTAGTTTGTATTAATTCTCAATCCCTCCCTCTTGCTAATTTTTTAATTTATGTCTGAGGAAACGCTCATAAATCACTGTATTTCATCAGTTCTGTACGCAGCAGAATCACCGTCAGTGTATCGATACGGTTACAGCTGTGTGAATGAGGTCTGAGGTCATATAACATCATGATTATTTCATTTACATCTGATTAAATTAAGATCACATAAAGCCATGATGTGATGTCATGTTTATCAGGATGCCAATAAAGTTAATTCAATTCAAAGTGTCACTGTGTCTGCTGTTACTACTTTTTAACATCAGAAAAATACCAGTCTATACACGACTTATCTACTTTAAAGTAAAATGGAAATATACATGTGGTATGAATGTAACGTGCGTTTTCTGTGGATTTCTGTGAATTTAAATATACAAATCAGAAGCAATAATACCCAACAAATGAAGAAGAGATGACTCTTCAGAAAACAAAAACATTGCAAACTTGCGTGCCTTTAATGAAACACAAAGGCCACAAATATCTGAGGCATTTTTAAAAACATTTATACAAAACCAGATTTAAGGCCTTTTCCTCACACAGAACGATCACGGCGCATGAATCATGTCTATTGCTGTTATGATGTTTTATATCTTTTCAAACACCTCTCGCTTGTGTTTGTGTTCAGTGGATTCATTTGCATTCAGGCTCGTAAGACGGTCACATTAACCAGATGATCTTGTGTGAAATACAGAAGACATGACAGAAGGACAGAGAGATTTAAATCAGTTTAGTTTGCATGAATGAGAAAGACAATGATGACCTTCATTCTCTGGATATTTATTAAATGAATGCCAGTGAAACAGTTTTAATGTAGTTGGTTAATATGAAATATAACAATCATTTTTATTTTTGGTAGATCAGATTACAATACCTTTAAACTGCTCAGTTGTGAATACATATTTATAAACATTATTTAAAATAATTGTTAAAAATACAGAGAGGTTTATGTGAGAGTTTGGTTTAATATAAACCAGTTTTTAACTAGTTAGTGTAGTCAGCATCTCTATACTGGTTTAAGAACAGATGCCAGTTTCAGCTTCACACTGGTGTTCTAGAACAGTATGATTGTGATTGGACAAAGTGATTACTGTATTCCTCTTTCCTTCCTGAAACATCCCATAATAACATTAGTACAGTAATCAGCTCATTACTCATTCATTCTGACCTCATCAAGTTCAGCCAATCAAATTACACGCACAATTACAGACGGACGGATGAGCGTCATTGAGTGTTGTCAGGTCATATTTGTTTGTTAAGCGCTCTTCATAATACATCGTTTCAAAGCAGCTTTACAATAATGTATATAAATCTCAATGCCAAACCAAAGGAGACTGTAAGATGAACCTCTCAACAAGTTCATGTCCAAATGACAGCTCTGGGATTTTTCATGCATTTGCCATATAGACAAAACCATCAGGTTCTTCCAGCTGTGCTATAGAACCATGATATACACGATATCAATGATACATGTTATATTACAATCCAAACAAAGCTTTACAATCACTTTTGTCAGATATTCCCATGATGCTCTGCTTCTGACATTCTGATATTCTCACGGGAAACTTTGAACTGAGAAATAAATGGATTTTTCTCCAGCTGAAACAATGAAAGTCTTCGGTCAGAGTGTCAGACCACAAACGTACACATCAAATGTTCACATGGTCTTTCCACTGACATCTGACTGAAGGAAGTTATTTTCATCTCTGAGATCTCTCACACACCAGCAGTGAAATGCTTTTGTTCACAGGTCACATCACACAGTCACCAGCAGCAAACCAGCTAAAGACCCCAACACTCCAGGGTCAATCGACTGCTGCTGACACTGTCGAGACACACCGCCTCTTTGACGCGAGAGAGAGAGAGAGAGACAGAGAGAGAGAGAGAGAGAGAGAGAGAGAGAGAGAGAGAGAGAGAGAGAGAGAGAGAGAGAGAGAGAGAGAGAGAGAGAGAGAGAGAGAGAGAGAGAGAGAGAGAGAGAGAGAGAGAGAGAGAGAGACAGAGAGAGACAGAGAGAGAGACAGAGTGAGACAGAGAGAGAGACAGAGAGAGAGAGAGAGAGAGAGAGAGAGAGAGAATGAGAGAGACTTAAATGTATGAGGCTGTGTCTTGAGGACAGATCTAAGAGTTTGTGTGTGTGTGTGTGTGTGTGTGTGTGTGTGTGTGTGTCTGGGGAAAGTTGTTTGACAGGAAGCTGTTAATCCACTAATTAATTTTATTCCCTCGGTCACAATCCGATTCCAGAAGGACCCTTTGTGTGTGTGTGTGTGTGTGTGTGTGTGTGTGTGTGTGTGTGTGTGTGTGTGTGTGTGTTTCGGGTAAACTCTGAAGTAGAGACCAAATTTTGTAATCTTGTGAGAACACACATAACATTGTACAGTATTAAAGACATGATTATGTGTACTTCACGTCTAGTATACACTACAGGCCAGCGTGTTGTTGTTTGTGGCATCAGGTGTGGACTCTCTCCTCGAGTATCTGTGTTTATTTCTGCTGTCTGAAGGTTTGACACAACTCTGTCTTAAAGGAACACACCGGGTTATTTTTAACGTCTGTGCAAAGGTATATCCAATCTTTCAGCTCATGTCACTACCAGCCCAAAATACAAACCTGGAAACTTTCGCTTGGTATTCATGCAGAAACACCAGTAAAGAATGTGACAGAAAAAAGCGCAGCTGGTAAATCTGTACACAACTGTTTACACTCTGTATACACCACCCACAGACAGATCATGCATGAGGGATGTATAACATCTGAACTGGTATACAAACTCCCAGTCTATATGTCTCCAGTGTCAGAAATACCTGCTCATGATTATATTAGATCTCTGTGGCTTTTTGTGTCTCTTTATATTTCTGTGCACAATCAGAGAAACACACACACAACTGTATAATCAGCAGAACACATTCTGTGTAGATCTATTGATGTACATCATTATTCTTCAAATGTACAGAAAGTATTAGGACGCACACATTTATGATGTCATGTCTGATTAATTCAGCTGTACAGTTTAGACTTGTTTTGTAGATTGTTTCAGCGAGGATGTCATAAGGGTCTTGGTCTCTTTCTCTGTGTGTCATTTCTGCACCTTTTCTACCTGAAATATGAACACTTCTCTTCTTCTGCTGCTTTGCTCAGGTCTTTTCTTCAGGATGTGCAAATCTAACACCTGATTTAAAGGAAATGCATTGTTTATTTTTGTTCATTGTCAGCCTCTCTCTCTTACTCTCGCTCGCCTGGCAATTTTCCTTTTTTCTTCGTTAAGTGCGTAAATGTGGGACAATCTGGTTTAACCAACCTTCTTTGTTACCATGGTGATTGTTCATTGCTATGGTGATACACCACCTTGTGACACTTGAAATAGTGATGCTGAGTAATATACCACACAAGAAGAAACACAAAATAACTAACAAGCTACTGTATGGGTTATTCTAAAAACAAACGGATAGATGAGTCAGAGACAAAGCCGCTCATGCTGTGACATCATCATTACGTCAATCTTTGCTTATGATAATGTTAACACACACTTCAGCCAGTCAATCTAAATGACGAGCTGTATATGGAGTCTCCCACCCTGTGATCTCAGAAGAGGAAACAGTGATGTCACAGATTATGTAAATTGACATCATTGAGAAAATCAGGAATCTGTTTTCTGACAGGATGTAAAGTGAAATCCGCATGAAACCTACTGATCTTCAATTATGTAACATACAAGAAAAGATTTTGTATTATATCTCATTTATTAAAACAAAACATTTTAATGAAAGTAAAAAGAAAGTAGAAGCAGAATGTTTTGGGTTATTTGCGCTGTCTTCAATATACTCAAAGGATGCAGTAGAGGTATGCAAATTAGTGTGTGACTTCCTCTATATCAAGTGATGTTATATAAACATTAATACCAGCTCTCTCTCTCTCTCTCTCTCTCTCTCTCTCTCTCTCTCTCTCTCTCTCTCTCTCTCTCTCTCTCTCTCTCTCTCTCTCTCTCTCTCTCTCTCTCTCTCTCTCTCTCTCTCTCTCTCTCTCTCTCTCTCTCTCTCTCTCTCTCTCTCTCTCTCTCTCTCTCTCTCTCTCTCTCTCTCTCTCTCTCTCTCTCTCTGTTCAGACAGTGATGTTGATTAGATTAACTTGGATGACTGCCTGTATCACACGTGTTATTGTTGCCATGGCAAAGATGGCTGTGCTGGGATGGTTGCTATGGTAACGGGGAGAGAGTGTGTCAGAAAAGGGATGGGTGAGAAAATCTGCTCTCACACACACGCACACACCTCTCTGTCTGTCTGTCTATCCAGCGTTCTATCATGACACATTTTATATCAGTACTGTAGAGACCCTTTGAGTCTGTATTCCCTTATCTCTTCAGAACCATCTGCGCTGCAAACGCTCTGTATTTCTGCGAGGCACTGCGGGCCTGAACTCCATTTTGTCTCCCACAGGGCCTTCATCAAGACTCCAGAGAAAATCAGAGTGATTTACAGTGAATCAAGAGACTGATGCAAGTGTGTTCAGTCACAGCAGAGCACCTGAGTCCACAACAACAAACCATCAGAGACAAGCTGAAATTATCTGGCCAAGTGGCACGTTTTATGAATAAACTCACATGACAAACAGAAATGATACTAAATCCAGTCCATATAAGTTCAGTGAGTGGATTACAAACTCTCTTGTGACCTTCTGAAGATCTCAAACATGCACTAGACATTCATTCTCATGGGACAGTGATACTGTTTTTAATCTCTGACCTCAGAAATACTTCCTGTCAGACAGACAGAAGACAGACATACAGCCGAACACACACAACTAATGAATCTCTTACTCAAACCCAATTTGTTTAAGAGTCTATATGATAAATCTTTAACAGTAAATGGTTTTGGGAGGGGAAGAGTTTTATGTGTGTGTGATCATGTAGGCAGGAATGTTCGGCTGTGTTTTCAGGAAAACACATGACCATTACACACACACTTACATTCACCTCTCATGTACAATTTTATTGGGTCCTTTAGTGTGTTTTATTGTTGTATTGTGTAAAACAGCTCCAGCATGAACATATGGCTGGAGAATGAACAGATAAATAGATGGATAAATGTCACACCATTAAAGCTGATGGAGGAGAATCACTGACAGCTGCGCAGTCGTCACATCAGGTGAATATCATTACAGTGATTCTAAATTCACCAGTTTGGGGTTCAGCAGGAAAGCTAAAGCTTTTTTCTTATTACTTGATATATTTTAAGATATGAATCGGACAGGAAGGAGTTTGGAATAGTATTTGGGATGTTTATGTTGGTCTTCTGGTGAGTTAAACTGGAGAAACTGTGTGAATGTTATTTTTCTGTATGTGCCTTTCGAGTTTTCATTATATTATGTCATCTTTAGATGAATCTTGGGCTGTTCAAAATGACTTTAACTCAGAATTTAGAGAAAAAAGAAAAGTGTTTTTGTAAATGATATGGTTTCTTTAGTCACTATTGAGTGGACACTATTGAGGTGAATCTTAAACCATTTCCCTACTTCTGTACAGACTTTACAGGTTTTGTAACGTCTCTGGGTGATATGCACTAACCTTCAAAAACAGAAATATACCAGCATATTACATAACTCATTAAATAATACAGACTATAAGGCATTTTCAATATCACTTTTCATTCTGTCAATGTTTGCTATTTTTCCTGAACTAAAGCTAGATGACATCATCCTCCAGGAAGTGACATCATTATTATATTGAAAGTAACTACATAAACATCAGTAAGCTTTTGTGGTGGATTTCATCAATTTTATGATATTCCGTTCACAGTTTTTCCACGCTATAAAATTCAATACTATTTAACAAATTGTAAAAGATACAAATATCTTAATGTCAAAAGGTTTTATTTAAAACTATACTTAACTTCAAGTACGGCTCTTTATATAAACTGTCAATCTCTCAGTAAGCGATGACTAACTTCAGTTGATGTTCATATTCAGACTATTATGTAACTGTAAGCGACACGGTTCAAAAGGCAATACAGAATCACAAGAAAACACAAAGCAACATGAAGAGAAATTTAATTACATAATTTTGTGTTTTTTAAAATGATTTCCATAAACACACTGAGTATATAAACATCAGCTTCTGTTACTTCAATGTGAAGTAAAAATCTTCAATTTAATCTGGTTTTAGGAGGCTGTTACTGGGGTCAAAGGTCACTTCTGTTCACTTTGTCTTGACGGTGTGTCTCTTTTACTCTGAAAGCTCTCCCAGTAGGCGGGGTCTTCATCTAACAGAGGTGTGGCTTTAGACAGCAGGTCAGTAAAACTCAGCAGTGTGAATGGAAGGGGCGTGACCTCACGAAAACTCCCATCATCCTCCTGTGAACAGATATGTATGATGATGATGATGATGATGATGAAGTATATGTCCGCGTGACTGTGGGTTAAACTCACTTTAGACGTGTCTTGTTTTCCCAGTGCCACGGCAACGTGATGATCTTTATCCAGTAAGCTCTCCTGAACATTTACACAAAATAAGACAAAAAAAGCAAATTAGTTTTAGAGTTAGTGTGAGATATAAATTAGTATGAGATATGTCTCTGAACTGTGATTGGTCACTTTATATGTTAGTGGGGCAGATTGAACTGAAAAATACACCTGCTACAGTCAAAGGTGACATGCAGCAGGAATCACGAGAAAGAGCAGATTTTTCCATATTAAATATATATTAATGTTGATATAAAAATGAAAAGCAGAGGAATTCAGGATGTGAGCTCAAGATGTGGTGTGATCTGGGGAACATTCACACGCTCTCACAGACTCACGCAGAGATCATGAGAAACGACACAAACACAGAGACATGGAATGTGTCTGAGAGATTTTTCAGCCAGTAGATCACAGATTGAGATTTGGGAAAGCTTGTGTACTGTGTGTTGTATACTTCCTGCTCTCTTGTATTTGTGAGTCGTGTGCCGTGGCTTCTTACGTGCACATTTACAGGAAACACTGTGGGCTGGTAGTAAAAGGTTATAGGTTTAAACCCCATGTACAAACACACACACACCTCAAAAGTCCAGTCCTCCTCTTCATTATCCAAGTACATTCTTGTCTGACGGTACACTTGACCCTCTCGCATCTGATTGGGTGAAATATGAAACTCCACCCTCTGCAGGTCAAAGCCCAGCCCTGTGCCAATGGCTTTGATGAAGCTTTCTTTCAATGCCTAGACAAAACAGATAAAGTTATTATAGGACTAAACTTTACATCCAGTACTGACAGCAGCATATGAGTCCTGAAATGACCACAGACTGGCATAACTGAGTCACGCTGAAGTGATGAGATCACATCGCCATGGCAACAGTGATCAGAATTGGAACGGTTTCATCTTGCACAGTTTCTCTCCTGCTGAGATTCGCTTATAGATGTGTGTGTGTGGTCTCATCGCCTGGCCTGCTTTCAAACGGAGGTGATGATGATGCTACAGGAAGCAGCGGTTCCCATAGTTACCCAGTGTCTGTAAAACGTATCCAGTTGGTCCCAGTCTGATCCGGCCGTCCGGATATTCGTCCACTCTACATCTGTGAACTGACGATTCATGATGCGGAAAAACTCCTGCACGGAGTTACTGCCTGAAACACACACAAAAACACACACTTTTATTCCCTGAAATTTCACATATAATGTCAGTGAAGATGCTTTGCACCACAAACAGCTGTAATATAATTTAGAGTCGACTTTGTGCACAATCTACAACAAACTCTTATTTTACAACAGTGTCATTTCTATCATATGAGCATTTTTTTTCAGAATTTTGTTATTTTTTTGGTTCAGATAATAAATCCACTATAAATAAACTGCTCTTGTGTTTTGCACAGACTCAAAGATGTTCAATATTCTCTATAGTGCCAGAATTGACATGAAACCTTCACTAAAGCCAGACTAACCCAAAGCACACTAGCACAGGTGTAGGGTAACACCTGGTGGTCACAGACAGAACTGCACTTGTCTTCTGCAGCTTTATTTAAAATCTACGACGTTTAGAACAAGCTTATGCATTAAAAAAACAAACAAATCTTTTATAACAGACATGACACTGTAAAGCAAAACAAAAAGAAGAGTATTGTGTAGGAATCCTCACCTGTGCACGCTTGAAAAGAGTGTCCTTCAGGTGCATAAATTAATATATGTTGTGTATTAAAAATAAAGACACCCTATGGTCTTGTGAATGTCACAGACAGGCCAAGTGTGTGTTACAGGGTCTTTAATGAGCTTAAATACTATATGTAAGTGTACCTGGCCTGCTGGTCTTCATGACATCAACGCCCACCTGTCGTCCAGGTTGTGCTGCCAGCACTGCGTAATCTCCCTGATGAGACACATTAAAGTTCCAGTGGATGGGTCTGGGGGCGTGGCCTGTGACAGGTGAAGGGCGTGGCAGGTAGGGTTTACCCCGAGCTGTTCGTTCCAGTCGAAACCCATCCCATGTATAACCCATCTTCTCACACACCAGCTTTCTTATCAGCAGACGTCCAGCCTAGTGCACAAGTCATTTTAAACATTGAAATACACACCTTTAGATTTTGTCAATTGTGTCTAATACTGAAAGTAATTCACCCACCATTGCAGATTTCGCATCTTTGGCGAACACGAACTGCCCGATTCGCTCTTTCTCTTCCAGCTGGATGCAGCGGGCCGCTAGGATCCACTCTGAACGGGTCGGTACCCACGAACCGCACCGGAACGCCCACCGGACCCCGTCCATTCCCGGCTGTCAGCAACTACTGCTACTGCCTTATAATATAGAGAGGTCATTCGTATTCTTATTATATCATTTTTAATCAATTATACGTAGTTACTATCCTACTAAGTCAACTACATGTGTTTGCAAACACACGAATCCGGAAGAACATGCAGTGGGTGGAGCTTAGCGGCTCGCGGCTCAGCGCATTGGCTAGTGGAGAGGGCGGTGACGCTCGTTGGCCAATCGGGAACGAGATTCACTCGTTGTCGGAAGTGTTCGGCACAGTTCGGCAGTGGAGGCGGAGCTTAGCGCGTGAGTGCATGATGCTGTTCTTCACCGGTGAGTGTTTATAGATAAATAAACAAATATAACGGTGCTGTATATTATACTATTGCAAGAACATAGTGTGTTTATTTGACGTGCACAGTGATAATCGAGTTATTATTATTAACTGACGTGTTAATCTGAAAATGAGTGTTTACATGGTGGACACTGCACATCAAAAACAGATTTGTTTAATTATATTGTATAATGAGCCATACACATGTACATATGCACAACTGTGTGTGTTTAGCAGTGCACAGAAGCCCGTTTAACAACGTTTTCCTAATAGAAATGCATAAAATAAAATAAAACGACTGCATTTATTTTCATCTGATTTTTCACTATCCAAGATAATACCGTCAAACGCGATATAATACATTAGAGAATGATAGTTTTCACAAAAACACCGTTACTACTGCTATTTACTTACAAATAATACTGTGATGCTATTCTTATCATCCATTTAAGTCTCTTTGGATAAAGTGTCTGCTAAATAAATAAATGAAAATGTAAATATTTAATAAAATCATAAAATATATTTTTATTTTGGTGACGGTAGTGGATAAGTTTTCACAGATCTATTGCAGAAATTGAGTAATAAAGTAACTTTTAGGTATTTTAGATCCATGTAAAATCCTCTTAAAAATCTATTCTGGTTTTATTTTTCATCAATGTTTTCATGTTTGTCATTTGCAAGTCACTTATTGTAAATGAATAAATGGTAATTCACAGTGCCATTATGATTTTATGAACATGCAGTTGTTGTGTAAATGTGTAAATAACAGTGTGTTTGTTTTGTTGTAGGTAATTGTGATGGTCTGATGGTTCCTCGGGGGTCAGGAGACAGTTTGAGCTCTGCCCGACCCTCTAAATGACACAGAAACCTGCATACACCTAAACTTGAACCAAAATTGACGGAATCCAATCAGCACCATCTCTTTTCACTCAGTTCCAGCATGGACTTCCTGCAGATGAAGCACCTGAAAAGAAAAAGGAAGAGTAACTACAGCGTAAAGGAAACTCAAACTCTGATCCGAGAGATCCACAAGCGGCGTGAGATTCTCTTCTCGCGACAGCAGAATATGGCCATCAACGAGTTAAAGCGGCGCGCGTGGGAAGAGGTCGCAGACAGCGTCAACGCTCTGGGAGAGGGCGAGCTGCGGACCGCGGCCGAGGTCAAGAGACGCTACCTGGACTGGCGTGCGCTCATGAAACGGAAACAGCTTCAGGCCGAGCTGTCTTCGGGCTTAAAGACAGAATTTGAACCTTCGTCTCCAGATAATGAGGCGTCTCTGGGTGGTGGAGACCAGTCGCTGGACCTCAGTGGGTTCTCCAAGGACTCGTGCTGCGATTGGCAGGATCTGACGGACCTCGGAGAGCCGAGCACACATGCGGCTGGCGTCAAGATGGAGGACGATGAGGCCGGCAGTTACAGAGTATGTGTTCAGTCTTGAGTTAAAGCTCAAAAACGCATGTACACATGTCTTTTAAATTGAACATTTTCTCTCTCCCCAGCTGGAGGCAGAGGTCAGTGAGGTCGGTGAGGAAGATGATGACGACTGTTTTCATTCCATCCTCCCTGATATGGACAGAGTGGGGCGCGTCCCAGAAGTCTTCGCACACATCGATGAATTCGGCATGTTGAGCTCCACAAAGCCTACGTCGGGGCCAGCGGCCAACCGAGACCTTGGACTCGGTGTCGGCAGCGCGATGGGCGTATCGGGCCTGACGGGTGGGGACAGCACAGGCTTGCTGGTGGCTCTGGAGAGACAGAGACTGGACCTTGAGAAGCACCGCTTACAGGTGGAGTCTGAACGACTGCAGGTGGAGAAGGAGCGTCTCCTGGTGGAGAAGGAGAGGTTGAGGCAGGGCGAGGTGGAGAGAGAGAGGTTGCAGCTGGAGAAAGAACGTCTGCAGGTAGAGAGAGAGCGATTGAGAGTACTCCTGCAACAAAACACGCCTCTGCTGCAAAGTCCCGCCCCCTCTACATCCACCGCCACGCCCACCACTTCATCCTCGGCACCCTCGTCATCCTCCACGGATGGAGAGAAGGACGGGAAACCGGCCTGGCCATCAGCAGTGGATTTAGAGGCAGAGAAGCTGAAGTTAGAGAAGGAGCGCCTCCTGCTGGAGAAAGAGAGACTGCAGTTCTTTAAGTTTGAGTCGGGCAGACTGCAGATTGAGAAAGAGCGGCTGCAGGTGGAGAAAGAGAGACTACAGCTTCATAAAGATGGGCAGCAGATGGCCCTGCACTCCTGAAACACAACTTACAGTTTTACATTGATCCATTCGTAACAGAGCGTTCAAGTTGTACAATTGATCCGCTTGTGTGTTCCCTAGGAATCGAACCCATGATCTTGGCATCACTTTTAAGGTGCGGGAACACGAGCATTGGTCGGCGTGCGACTGCCTTCTGTTCATGCAGAATAACTCTTGAAACTGAGATTCATGAGTATTGTGTGTTGATTCTTCATCAGTGGATTTCAACTCAAAACTTGATATACAGTATATGGACATATATGAATATCATATACATTTTTAATCAGCATTTGATTTTAAGGACATTTTGGTATACTTTTGTTTTACAGCATTTTACAGATTTTGTGCACAATAAATGTAATGCTGTTGCAGAACCAGTTCAGAAGCAGAAGAATATAAATTTATTTTTAAATGTGAAAATGCTCCTGATGAACTTTTAACAAGACATAAGTTGAAAAAGTGATGTGTACTGTGTTACCATACTGTGTTAAAACAGAAGTTTAAGAAACATATAAAGAGAACAGCGGCTGTATTCACATTGAAAATGTTACACGAAGGAATGAATTATCCAAAGTCTAAATGTATTGTAATGTCATAAATGTTCCCATGAGTGATTTATAAACATTTGTATACACAAATGACTGTTTTAGAAATGATGCCCTTCATTTAGTATGAAAAGATTGTGTTTTTATTCTGGTCTTGAAGTGGTTAAATTGGTCAAATCTGACAAATACTGATAAATGTGTTTACATGCGAAAAGAAATCGTGGTTTAGAAGAAATTGTAGCTGTGTATAAAGACTGTGATGTGAATGTAGTTCATGTGTGTGTCTTTATATTTTTGCAGGAGTGATGTTGTCGCCTGTTGATGGACAGAAATGTATATCCATCCTCTCAGATCACATGCAGAGATTTCATCACAGACCTTGTATGTTTGGTAACAGGATTTGGTTATTTTTTGTCTAGTTTGTTGGTTGGATTTCTGAGCTGGTTTCTGTACCTTCTGATCATGCTCAGGTGAATATCATGACAATTAAAGATTTTGTGGTTTTTGTGAGTTTGTGTAGCTGGAGGTTCTGTACTCACGTGTGTTTGTGTGTTTTGTACTTTATGTGCAATACGTGTGTGTGTGAAAAAAACATTTCTGTTGTGAAAAAGATGCAAAAAATAAAGTACATTTAAAAACAAATAAATATTTGTGTGTTGATGTATTTCCTTTTGAAACAGGAAGTGTGGGCGGGACATATCACAGGCCTTGTGTTCAGATCAAAGACATCACCAAACCATCACTATATCTGTAACATCACATGCAGTCAGGAACATGACAAGGTTGGAAAACATTTTACTCTTTATCTTTTGTCTGGGGATAACTGCATCTTTCCATTTTCTCTTTCTTACCTTATTGTGACCGAGTTTTTAATCCGATGTGTGTGATGTGTGAATGTGGGCCAATGACATTGTCATTAAGAAATGATTTGAATGGTCAGATCTGGAAGTGTGTTGCATCAGGAAATGATATCGGTCTGCTGTGACATCAGCCGATTCATGGTGTGTTAAAAGCTCACACAATGTCTGTCTTTAAAATAAATGTATTTGTGTTATTCCATATAAAGCCCTTGAGACGTGAACAGAGCAGTCTGGTAGGAAAGAAGATTGAGTCTCACCTTTTATGATGTGGGAGGAAATGAGAAATCTCCAGAGCAAACCGGATTTCCTAGAAATGAAAGAAAGGCTCAGATGTGTCTCAGAGAGGGAGAGATGCTTTAGATTTCCCTGTCTGACATTCTATTGTGTGTTTATTGTGTTTGGATTATACTGTACATCAAATGATACAATGAAAGTCCACAAGGTCGTTTCTTCTGGTTCAGCTAAGTAACATTGTCTTATCATGAACCTGTTTGCAGGGTTCTTGGGGTATGTTTTTTTTTGGATCTAATGAAAATTCTTGATGTTACATTTGTAGTTTGTTTAGATTAGTGTGTTGGTTTCTGGATTTATTAAAGTATCAGTACATCAATTTTGGGGTTTAGTTGGAACACAAGTAAATTGTTTGCTGTTTTGTATTTGTCAAATTGCACAATTTAAAAAAAAGAGAGAGCCTAGAAAATGCTATTCTAAGGGTAACAACCCAGCGTAAGCTAATGTATAACCCAATGATTGGGTTTGTCCCTTCTTGACTCATTCATGGATTGAATAACCCAACTTTTTTTTTTTAGAGTAAACAGATTTAAAAAAAAAAAAAATTACCTAGAAACTAACTACATCACATTTAGTTTGAGATTCTTATGAACCAACTTTAAAGATCTAGAGACTAAAAATGACCTTTCTTAAATCTCCTAAAACACAATAATGTTTCACATTTTATTCACATGGAATTAGTTAAAAGAAAGGAATCTGCACATTTATTGTATAAATGTCTGTTTAATTTGACTTGATGTGTACAAAGAGAAAAACACAACAATGCGAAATGAAATCAAACACCAGACGTGAAAATCAGGAGTCTGCACGTCCCCCGTGTGCGACGCTCGTAGTGCGTTTGTGTGCATGTGAAATGTGTGTAGACATTCATTAAAGACGAACACATGTGCACACTGCGTTACATTAGTTATCAAAACAACAGATGTCATGGTCACACGCTCTTTATCGTCAGGATTTCCTTCTGGCATATAGATTTATTTCTTTATACATAATACTGTGTGTTTAGAAAAGATCTCTTAATTACAAGTCAGGTCTTCCTATAATCATTATTGCAATGAATTATTACCTAAGATGCTGTATAAAACAAGGACATTTAGCTTTACTACTGGTCTATTTACATCGGTCCAAAAAGCAAGCGGTTGCCAATAAATCAGTTTTCCCCCTCGTTGTGATGACTCCTGAGAGAATATCTACACACGGTTTAGTACTTACAGCTAGTGATTGTGGACCATGTCATAAATACATATTTTTTTCCTCTAAAACGAACAATGTGTGTGTGTGATTCAAGTGTGTTAATACGTATAATGATGGTTCGCTGATGTTGGCGCTACCAGGGAAAGATGGATAAAGTTTTGGACAGTGTTGTGAAAACAGAATGCAGAATGGACGTGATCTGTATGTTTACAGTTTACTGGTCTTCTGTACCATTTCCACAAATTCATTTGCGATGATGATGTCCCGTGATTTAGGATAAGGCATCATGGATCCTTAATGATGCTCCACCCACAGTATCAAACAGCCAATAAAAACAGCCGTACTTAGGTTGTCCCACTGGTCCAAACTTGTTTACAATTTCAGATTTTTTTCCCCAAGTTGCTAAGAGTATGAAGTCTCATTTGTCAAGTTTGATCCTCAGCACAGGCGGCAATGTTTTTTCTCCGTGGTAACGTGAATCAGAACTCCAGTAGTGGGGTAAGATGGTTTAAGGCACAAGGTGAGTTTTTGGTTTCTATGGGAGGTTGGATGATACCACAGCGAGGGCGGGGCCATGTCGGAAGGAGGGGCCGGAGCGCACGGCCTTGGGGCAGTCTGGCGTCAGGACACGCCCGTTTTCCCCCAGGCTGCCCGTGATTGACAAGCGGGCCTTGTTTCTCATGGCTTCCGAGAAGGTGAGCTAGAGAGGAGGGCGGGATGAGAGGCGGAGTCAGAATATATGGAACTAGCTCAAGAAACAATATGAAAATGACACAGTGACATCACAACGGAACCACATTCACATCGACGGAACGAGTAAAAGCTCAACAGATCGCAGGCCTTGACAGACAGATACAGAGAACATATCAAATGTACAACATGACTAGACATCTGCATTTCTAACACAAGCAAGCTGCCCTCGGTTCACTTTGTCAGGATTTCTGTTAGCATATAAACAGGGTTCTGATTGTAAATGATGACGGCCAACACTTTATATGTTCATACTGCTGTTGTTTGTGTTAAGTCTCATATTAAGCCCAGTAAAAGGTGTTGAAGTATTAGTACAGCATTATAGATTTGTTTGTTGATGTGACTAACAACAAACAAACATCGTTAAACCAACAGCAGTTTGATCTATAATGCTCTACTCATACCAGAAAACTGACTGCACATATATCCAGCTACAGTCTATAGCAGTGGTTTTCAACTGGTTTTCATCAGGATACAACACAATACACAAACAAATGTCTTTCAAATCAATCCTTTAAATTTCCATAAACCTGACATAATAAAAAATAAAAGGTACGTTTGTAAATGGGCAATTCCGGCGTTTTGAACGTGACATTTCCAGTCAATCACTTGAAATATAATATATTGAATCATCTGTTTATACTTTAAGTCTTGCTGATAGAGTCATCCAGACATCTAAAAAATATCAGTCTATACACGAGGAAGCTATTGTAAAAAATATACATGTGTTATGGATGGACACGTTTTTGAAAGGCAACATAGATTTCTGTCATTTAAAATGCACAAACCAGAAGCAATAATAGCCAACAAATGAAGAAGGGATTTTATTTTATTTTTCATGTGTTCATTTATGAGAAATATGGACCGTTATGGACTTTACCTGACTATGATAAATCATGATAAATGCTTTGAGAGAGACCAGCAAATATTGACATCCGAACTATCAGTATGATAGAAAATTGTATTTTTTCATGTTAAAATTGACGTTTGCATGGAATTGCCCAAATGCATAAATGACAGCTTAATAGCAGCCGAACACATGGACCAAACAATAACCTGACTTGTATTAGTGGTATTAAGCATAATATCACGTGACAAAGTTTGATGAGATGCACTTTGATGTCAACAACAGATGGTTTGTGATTTGTTTTCTCCCTCTTGATAAGATCATATTGGTTCAGATCATATAAGCAGTTTTTGGTAAGGACTCGCCAGTTGAGAACCACAGGTCTATAGCAGAGAGCTTCTACAGAGAATCTCTAAAGAATAATAATCCAAGCAGCATTCCAGTATAAAGTGTTTAAATATATATATATATATATAGTGTACTGTACTAAGACGTTTGATTTGGTCTTAGTTTGAGATCCTTATGAAAATATGGCAGGTTGGTCGGTGTGGTCTTGTGCTAAAGGCTTTGATTTAATGCAGGTGTCTGGAACAGAAAGCCAACGGTACAAACACCAGCAGCCAGGAAGACCAAATATGCAAATCCCAAAATGTTCTACTCAAGGCAAGTTCAGAAAGAAAACAAACCAAAAAAGAAAAGGAGGCGACAGAAATGAAAGGTTTCCGTTCGAGTAAACAAACCAATACAAACGTAAGTAAATCAAGTTTGGTAAACTGAAGGACGGAAAGCAGACGTCTGCTACGACAGACCACGAACAGGCCGAACCCCTGTGAGCGCAAGCAGACCGTCTGTCTGTCCTACCGCTATATCTTTACTGCGTCAGAGCCGTACACGTTGTATCCCTCTCTATAAGTCGCTAAGTTCTGCACACTGTGCGTTGGGCTGGGGGCGGGGCTAAAATTCAGTTCGGCCGATTCCACCTTCAGTTTCTTGGCCTCGGCGCGGGACTTATAGCAAAACTCGACCAGGGCCACCAGCATGGCCAGACCCAGGCCGCCCACCAGGATGTAGAAGACTCCGGCCACGTTGCTCAAGCTCAGCGCCTGTGAGCTCTTGTCCTGAAAGTGAAGGATGTGGAGAAAACACAGCGTTAGATTTGCAGGAGGTGGCGAGATGAACACACATTTATTCATGTATTTATAGCTGATACATTTAATATCTCTATTGTATTTCCATTGCAATCAGCTGTAATTACTGGTGCCATTCATTTACAGTAACATTATTATAGTGTTCTATTATTAAACCCATTTAGACTTTTACATGTAAGAAAAAGCTAAATTACAAAAGCTCATTTTACACTGTGAACTGAGATGTAGTTTTATTCAGGGCTTGAAATCTGGTGCAGCAGCTAAAGCGTGTCTAAAAATAAAGAGTGACAGTACTGTACTGTACTGTACTGTACTTACATTATAGTACAGTAACCCTCATTCTTTTCAGAGAAGGCCCTTGTTTTGTTGCTCTCAAACAGCATTTAATTAAAAACATCAACTAACTAAAGATTTTATCCAGTATAGAATAAACAGTGTTTAGTTTTATATAATATTTTTTCATATACATCTATAAAAGTGCTCTAAAATGGCATTCATTGAATTTTTTCATATTTCTAAATAGACTAATTCTCTCTTACAAATCATTAAACTTTTCTACCAATAGTCCTATAGTGACTAAATACAACATTATCTTACTGGCTTACTTTAGGCTTTAACCCATGCACCAATATTATCATCACAATGTTTTATTGTAATTGTAGTTTTAGACAAAATATATTTTACAATATTTTATGAGAACATGATTACATAACACTATGTATTTTGTATGTACTCTATATATGTAATAATTTCCTTTTTCTGTGTTTTCTTACTTCCTGTAAAGCTGCTCTTAAACAAAACAAACATTGTAAAAATGTGCTATATAAATCATTTCACAATGTTTACTGTTGTACCGCAATGTCACAGTGGAGTTTCACTAAAGGTCAGACAGATCAGAAACTATGTAATAATAATGACTAAATGTCCTACTATACTGTCACCTTCTCTCTCTTTCCTTCTGAAAACACATCACATTCATTTCTGAGAGTATGTGTGTCTTTCAGAGCTGCGATTATTACTTTTATCTGTCCAGAAACTGACCTTACTTCCCGAGTCCTTGGGTCCACACTCCCCTTTATCGTACCACCATTTATTTTTGAGTTTGTCTAGCACTCCTGCTTCACTCAGTTTCAACACCGCCAGGTTTACCGGCGTTCTTCTCAGAGAGAATAACATAAATAACATCATAGGCCATGTTATTTTATGTTATTAGACAATACAACTTGGCACAGAGTAACACAGTGATGAAGCAGAGGTCCCATCGAGTGTACGCGTGTGATGTGGAGACACAGGCGGACGGATGGGATCTCGCTCCATCGCTTAAGGCAACAGACACATTCTGCCCTGATTTCATTAACAAAACATGAACAATTACTGTTAATGCACAACTATTGGCAACAATTCAGAGTATAACCATCTGTATGGTGGGACCCAGAAGTGCAAAATAATTAAAAAAGGTTTTAGGATTTTAGGAGATTCTGTACATCCCTCACATTTCCTTTCCATTCAGCAAATATTTCTGCTTTGACAGTAATTGTTTCACTTTACAGTCCGTTTCTCCTATATCACACGTGTCGCTCCTGATCAGGGCAGATGTTTCTGTTGCGTCACATTTTTGGTTGTTTTTTTACCACTCCTCTGCGTGTCATTGGTGGCTAACCTTCGAGTCCCCGCCCCCGCTGCCACATTCGCCCTTGTCGTACCACCATTTATTTTTCAATTTGTCCAAGAGCCCCTGTTCATTCAGCTTTAACACGGCCAGGTTTACAGCATTTCTTCAACAAACCATAAACATCACATGAGAGCAGGCCGCGGGGCAGCCCGGATTAGAAGAACACAAAACAAACAAACAAACAGAAAAGAGAAAATAAGAGAGAATCGTGGCAGGCAGCTTTTGTTAATGAAGATCTTCCTGGGATCTCTCTCTCTCTCTCTCTCTGTTAGTCAACACACCTGCTCTCTTCCTAATATTTATCAGTAAGAGAATAAGGATTTTAAAACATGATGAGCTCACGCTGGGCATGACTGACACTACATTTATAAATACACCTGCAGAAAAACAGACTCTGACGCTTTCAGATGAAACCATCTTTAGATACTTACAATCAGTAACATAATATACAAACAAGTAAAATACAGGAAGTATCTAGCAGGCCTATTTAAAAATAAAAACACACAGTTAAGATTATAATTTTCAAAATTACTACAAAATCTACATGTCGTCTACATCTCTCTGTCTGCCTACTTGCCTCCTTCTCTATATCTTTGTATCTGTATGTGTCCGTCTATCTATCTGACTCTTAATCTATATCCGTCTGTCTGTCTGTGAGTAAATGAAGGTCAAACTCTTTCTTTAATTTATTAAAAGGCTTTTAAGCTGCAGCCATAGCAGCAGGACTGTATTTAATATATCACTTATTCTCTCTGTCTCTCTCTCTCTGTCTCTCTCTCTCTCTGTATCTCTCTCTCTCTCTCTCTCTCTCTCTGTCTCTCTGTCTCTCTCTCTGTCTCTCTCTCTCTCTCTCTCTCTCTCTCTCTCTCTCTCTCTCTCTCTCTCTCTCTCTGTCTCTCTCTCTCTCTCTCTCTGTATCTCTCTCTCTCTGTATCTCTCTCTCTCTGTCTCTCTCTCTCTCTCTCTCTGTCTCTCTCTCTGTCTCTCTCTCTGTCTCTCTCTCTCTGTATCTCTCTCTCTCTGTATCTCTCTCTCTCTCTCTCTCTCTCTCTCTCATTGTTATGGCTTATATTTTCTGTTCTGTTCCAAACCTGTTTATTGTTTCCTAAAGTGGCCGATTCGTAACACATTCAGAGCGTGTCTTTGATGCTGTCTAGGTAGAAGAATAGAGCCACTCTACGTCTCACTTACTAGAGACAAAAAGAGATGTGTGTGCACACTAACGTGCATCTAAGAATTCTCTCTCTCTCGCTCTCAACAAAAGTCTTTAAAATCAAACACTGAAATGTATTAATATTACCATAATCTGCAAAAGCTCAACAATATGCCAAGTTATGACATAGTCTGAATAGAAAGTTTGTTTTAAAATGTCTTTTTACTATCTGTTATTATCTGTGATTGAGCCTGCATACTTCTGTTGAATACATTTTGTTTAGTACATGACTCTTTGATCCCAAGATTCTAAATCTGACAGATATTTTAAATGTAAATTAAAGCACATTTTTATTTCCTCTGTGGTGGAGATCTTATTGTCTTACTGACATCAGAGAGAGAGAGAGAGAGAGAGAGAGAGAGAGAGAGAGAGAGAGAGAGAGAGAGAGAGAGAGAGAGAGAGAGAGAGAGAGAGAGAGAGAGAGAGAGAGAGAGAGAGAGAGAGAGAGAGAGAGAGAGAGAGAGAGAGAGAGAGAGAGAGAGAGAGAGAGAGAGAGAGAGAGAGAGAGAGAGAGAGAGAGAGACAGAGAGAGAGAGAGAGAGAGAGAGAGAGAGAGAGAGAGAGATACCCTTAGTGTTACCACAGGCCCTAATGCTATTCAGTGAAAGAAATGAAAGAAAATAAACTGAAAACATGAAACGCAAATGACATGTCTAAAGACTGGTTTTAACACCCGTCTTAGGAAGAGATTTTGTCTGTGTTTGAAGCAACACGGCATACTTGATATTACTCAGATGACCTATTAGATTTGCTCATATTAGCCAGTAATTTAGATATACAATGTGCATACTGTTTCACATACTATTAGTAAAAAACTTGCATGCAGTAATCAGTAGTATATTCTGCACAGTAAGCAGTAAAGCAATTTTCATCCCTGTGTGGAGACTCATGTGTGTCTTTTATCATCATCTCACTCGTTCTGTGGGGTCTCAACTGTGCTGTTACTAAACTTCTGTTAAAATATGAGAAGTAAAGATGTCTCAGGATGACACAGATCAGTCAAAGCAGACAAGTTTTGGGCACAATTTACTTGGGGAAACTAGTACAACATTATTATTTTTTTAAATTCAGTATTTGGCATGTTAATTAAAAATATACAGACAATAAAGTGAATAATTAATATGGTGGTCAGTAAATATTTCTGAATATTAAGACATTTAAGCACAAATGAATCTCCACACAGAAACTGACCACAGATCAGATTACTCAATGCATTATACCAAACATTTTCTGTGAGATTACAATTTAAAGACAAAATGAAACTGTATTGAAACAACATATTTCACTTTTGTACTGTGATGTTAGGGTAAGATTTAGTGGGAATTATGCAGAACAAAGCTCAGGGCTTTATCCATGGGGATTGTGGACGGTTTCTAAATATTTTTTTTCTCCATCCACTTTAATGGAAGATTACAAAAACATTTTTTTTTTTTAGAATTACATCCACTGATGAAAAGCAATTGTGCACAATACAGGCAGAGACATATAAGAGTATTATGAGAAATATTTAGTAACAATTCAACAACAGTTTCATGCTGTCTTTAAGAATAGTAAACTGAAAGAGTTGCTTGTTAGTAATGAATACTTTCATATCTGAGAGATGTTGGTTATCCATTGCATGCAGGCAGAATGATAGCAGTTTATGCAAAGAGTAAAACAGAAAACAAATATTGACAAATATTAGCAGAAATATTGGGAGAATCGAGCAACAGTTACCTGTTTGCTGCTTCTGTGGAGGAAAAACAGAGTAAACAAACAAACAAACACACACACAGGATTCTCTGTGCTAGTTTTAAACAGTGATGTCATATGGGATACAGGAGCTGATGTCTTTAAAACCTTATTGTATTTTATTTCATGCGGTTCAAGCCATTAAACCAATGAGCAAATATCACAATATAAAACAGAATATAATCAAGTCTCAAAACTATTAACATATAATATTTTATCCAAATATCACCACTTGTATGTGGTGTGTATGTTAAATGTTTTATGTGATCCCAGAATTAGACCGAGATTATTTTTTCATAACTGTGACAACAGCACCTGACAATGTGACCATGAAGACATTACCGTTCCACAGAGAATACAGTGTGTGTGTGTGTGTGTGTGTGAGAGAGAGAGAGAGAGAGAGAGAGAGAGAGACAAAGAGAGAGAGAGAGAGAGAGAGAGAGAGAGAGACAGAGAGAGAGAGAAAGGGAGAGAGAGACAGAAAGAGAGAGAGAGAGACAGAAAGAGAGAGAGAGAGAGAGAGAGAGAGAGAGAGAGAGAGCACAGTAGGGTGGGTGGAATACTATAACAGCTCTGTGATTGGTTGGTTGTTATAATACTCCACCCACCTTAGCTGCGATCCTTTGGGTGTGGCCACCCCGTATCCCTTGGAGTCCAGATTGCCTCCGACCTTCATGGTGTCGCAGGGTTTACGCTGCTCCGTGTACTCGTTCATGGTCGACTCCAGCAGGAAGGCGTATTTCCCTTTCGACTTGCGCACACGAGCCACACCCTCGGCCGTGGTCTTGGTGAAGACTGTCGGCTCTGCAGACTTCATGTAACTCCACATTTTTTCATACACTGCGATCTTTGACCTCTAAAGGGCGCAGGGGTAGTAAAAGACACATTACATATTTTGAACAGAAAACTTTTTGTCAGTGACCCTAAATACACTAAAACACTAACATTAAAAGTCACAATGTCTTTTACCGTTGATATTTTTATATATACATAGTTTGAGGGGACACAAATTAAGACAGTGCTTAGTTATAAATCCAGTCTTTTTAAACTGTGTAGTCAGCTATGAAGTGTACTTTGCAGTGTGCATGGCTGTGATGAGCCCTGAAGTGTGCAGTACTGTGAATACAGATGATTGTAATCTGTATAAAATGAGAAGTTTGTGTGTTCGCTCTGTGGGATATGACAGCTGATGTGATTGTGCTGTGAAGTGTTTATTGTACTTGGCTTTCATATACAGGAATGACACAGGCTTATGCTACACAGAAGCCTCAGTGTGTGTGTGTGTGTATGAGAGGCAATGGACCATGACGGACAGCCGCCCTTATTATAATGTTTGTCACGTCCAGTCTGAGGCTCGATGCCATTATGCAGCAACATTCCAAAATAAAACATCAACTTACTGACAAATAAACACCCTGCGTTCAGATTCAAACAACATATGACAAACAAACCTCATGCTCAAGTCCAAACACAACTGAACTGACATTTACTTACTCTCAGAGTTACTGATCTAATGTTTCTTTTGGCGCAGAAACAGTGAGACAGAAATCTTTCTCATCTCTCTGTCTCTCATCCACCTCTCATCTCTCTCTCTGTCTCTCATCCATCTCTCTCTCTGTCTCTCTCTCTCCCTGTCTCTTTCTCTCTCTCTGTCTCTCTCTCTCTCTCCTGTCTCTCTCAGCAAATTGCTTTTTTGCTTCTCGCCCGGCTGCAGACAGTTTCTCTATGTAGATGCGAGTGCAGGTTTAACTCTCTTCTCTTTGGAGCCTGTTTCAATCTCAGATCTATTACTGGGATGGCTGAACTGTATGTCCATCCCAATCAGATGTGTTTGACCCCTAAAACTAAACTCAATACCCAGTATTATGTATTGAATAAAATAAAACAGAATAAATTAGGGGTGGGTGGTTTGACCACAATATGAGCAATATTACATCACATATAGGCTACAGTTAAAAATAAATGTGCTTCACGATGCCGCAGAAGAATCATTTTTGGCTGAATGGTTTTATAAAGAATCTTCGGCAGAAAGGTTATTTGGGGAACCCTGCTATGGCATTGCTGTGAAAAACCTATTGAAGCATTTTTACTTTTATTTTTTTAATTCACGGTACAGTTTGCACCTTTTGTTTTATACATATAACTCTTACCCTAAAGAACTCTTTGGTGGAACCGGAATCAAGGGTTCCGTATGCGATTTCTGTCTGTTTGGCGAGATCCTCTGCACTCTCGATAGGTGACACCATCCTCTCCACGGTAAGAAAGGCAGCCAAGTTTGCCGTGTAGGAGGAGATGATGATCAGAGTGAAGAACCACCAAACTCCTCCAACTATCCGGCCAGACAGAGACCTGACAGCACGAGAGAGACAGACAGTGTGGTCAGACTTCTAAAAATAAACCCAGCACATAGAAAAAAACTTCTGATCATGCCACCGAAAGAAGAGAATATTTCTATTGGATATTCAGACATCTCTGCTTAAACTAAAACACAGTTATTCAACGTAAAAGAGCTACAATCTGCTGTTTCTATTCTGCTGATAGACCCTCATAAACCCACAAGATGTAGAGAGATTGATTATGCAACTGTAAGGATAACACACATTCATTTCGACAGTTTTTATAACATTTAGTCCTATAAGCTGGAATATCAAATAAAAACACCTATTAAACATAAATACATTTATCAAAGGAAAATAAGGATCTCCCTCTGTATGAAGCATTTCTACAATTTTACACTCATTATAGGCTTACACGCCCGGAGCGTGTCCGTGAAACCAATTTAAAAAGAAATCTACAGTAGATCTCATTAAAAACGGAGCACTTTAAAATAATTGACTAAAGCACGTCACAGGCTATGTCATCAATAAAGATTCATGCAAAACTGTATTACAAGAACAGCGAGTAAAACATATTTTAAAATCAGAGGAACAGAACTTACAGTATACAAGCAGTAAATGATTTCTTTGATTAATATTTTATAATGAGTAGAACTCATTTTTAAATGTTTTTCAATGGCCTTTTATGTACAGTATATGTGGATATATAATTTTCCATATATAATAAATATTAGTACATTAAAAATATCTCATATTTAAAAGTCAAAATCAAACAAAATAAGACATTTTTAGAAAGGTTTCTCCTGGAATAATTTTAGAATTTCTATCAAATATTAAACTGAAAAATTGTATGTAATTGTTATCATTATGGTTGTTATTGGTATATATGTTTGTTTTAGTATATTGATGTTTTTTTTGTGTATGTTTTTTAAATAC
>CM032811.1:14738866-14761366 GCA_019155185.1 Beaufortia kweichowensis
TAGAAAGCACGAAAGACCTATTAGAGATGTTTTTAAAACTCTTAATTTGTAATGAAAAACAAACATTATTCACAGTAAATGTGCAGCTGCACCGCTGCATGTGTACATGCTATTAGCCGGCAATATGGAGACTTGATTGCTTTTGAATTTTCTGGCTTAAGAACCGCCCATTTAGACAGGAAGTGCTGTCTGGCTGACACATACAGTTAACAATAATAGAGAAAATGTACAGAAAACACGTTTCTTACCGCGGTGTGAAGTCACAGCCCTGCTGCATGAAGGCGCCCAGGGAGAACCAGAGACTGTTGAAGATGCCGAACTCGTTGGGGGGCTGGTCGCTTGGCGGACCGTCGGACCCTTCTTCGGGTTCCTCGGTGTGCCACTCGTACGGGCTGAAGCGGCTGACCAGGAAGAGCACCACGCTCACGCCGATATAGGCGAACACGATGCACATCCAGATCTCGTAGGCCAGCGGGTCCAGGAAGGAGAAGACGCCCGGTTTGGACTTTTGCGGTTTCTTGATCATGATGGAGATGCCCAGACTCATAAAGGGCTTGGAGAAATCGATCACCTCCTCCCGGACCAGGGTAATTGTTAAAGGGGCCACAGCGATTTCCGCTTTCTAGGAGAGAAGATAAGGGAAGATTTACGATGTGTTTTATGAACTGTCGGCTGCACTGCTGTTTACTTTGCTGCAAACTGTTTTTTAATACAGCACACAGACTGCATTGCAAAGTTTTATTATTAAAGTAGACATCATGTCATTGTAAACACTCTTTTACCACTTGTTTATTTCTATGTAATGAAATGAATCTTTATGTAAGCCTGAATGTAGCTTCACTTGTGAATGGAGATATTTTTATCAATGAACTAAAGCTCTCGGGCATCCAGGGAACTCATGTATGGTAATATTTACATTGGTTTAATACTAGTGAAAGGTCACGGTGAAAGTAGGGCATCTTTGGCCCTGCCGGTGCCCACGGGAGTACAATCACATGTTTCAGTGCTGGATTTAATTCCAGGCCGGCAGTGATAGAGAGCAAAGAGCCGTTACTGCCAAAGAGAGATGTGGGATTCAGAAGTCTGCGCCTCCAGACACAAATGATTCAATACTGTGTTCTGACAGTGGGTCGGTTTTATTTCCTCTCTGTATCTTTTCTCATAACCCCTGGAGGAATCCATAGCTCATAATTAACTTTTTCTGCAATTTTACATGTGAAACTGAGGTTGTCATTTTAATAGTCATTTTAGCATTCATATATCGATAAAGAATGACATCGTTCAGGTGTGTTTGGCTTTAGTGAAGCAGAGCGGGTTTTCGCTCCAGCATGTGTTCAGTTTTAATTCTTATTTCTTATTAGTGGTGTTACATGCCACAATTCTCATTTTCTTGGTAGCAAATCTGATTGGTAGATCTCTCTTCAGTATTGTGGATGAGTGCTGTACCTCACTGGGTGATCGGGCAATTAAACGTTTTATTAAATTTACATTATGGCTTCTACAGGATCTCTTAACAACCTGGAAGCTTATGGTGGGTCTGTTTTAAAAGGTTTATACATTCTTATTTAAAATCTAAACTGATTTGTAGATTTTTAATTGCATTCTTATTTCAATTTCTATAACCCCCCCACTCAATTCAAAGTGTGTGTTCATCAGTAGGTGTGTGTGTATGAGTAGATTATTGTGTGTAGGGTGTGTATGAGAGGATGAGTGTGTGTATGAGAGGATGAGTGTGTGTAGGGTGTGTATGAGAGGATGAGTGTGTGTAGGGTGTGTATGAGAGGATGAGTGTGTGTAGGGTGTGTATGAGTAGATTATTGTGTGTAGGGTGTGTATGAGAGTAGATTATTGTGTGTAGGGTGTGTATGAGAGGATGAGGATGAGTGTAGATGTGTGTGTAGAGGATAGAGTGTGTGTAGGGTGTGTATGAGTAGACTATTGTGTGTAGGGTGTGTATGAGAGTGTGAGTGTGTGTAGGGTGTGTATGAGAGGATGAGTGTGTGTAGGTGTGTATGAGAGGATGAGTGTGTGTGTAGGGTGTGTATGAGAGGATGAGTGTGTGTAGGGTGTGTATGAGAGGATGAGTGTGTGTGTGTAGGGATGTGTATGAGAGGGATGAGTGTGTGTGTAGGGTGTGTATGAGTAGATTATTGTGTGTAGGGTGTGTATGAGTAGATTATTGTGTGTAGGGTGTGTATGAGTAGATTATTGTGTGTAGGGTGTGTATGAGTAGATTATTGTGTGTAGGGTGTGTATGAGTAGATTATTGTGTGTAGGGTGTGTATGAGTAGATTATTGTGTGTAGGGTGTGTATGAGAGGATGAGTGTGTGTAGGGTGTGTATGAGAGGATGAGTGTGTGTAGGGTGTGTATGAGAGGATGAGTGTGTGTTGTGTGTGTGTGTATGAGCAGGTAAGAGTGTGTGTTTAGTGTGTATGAGAGAATAAGTCTGTATTGTTTGTGTGTGTGTGTATGAGTGAAAGTGTGTGTGTGTACAGCTTGGACGTGGGTGTGTATTAGTGGATGTGTGTGTATGAGCGGATGACTTTGTAGTGTGTGTGAGCGGATGATTGCATTTGTATTAGCAGATGTGGATGTGTGTATTGGGTGTGCATGTGTGCAGTTGGGTGTTTATCAGTGAATGTGTGTGTGTGTATGCGTGTGTGAAAGTGTGTGTGTACTGCTTGGACGTGGGTGTGCATTAGTGGATGTGTGTGTATGAGCGGATGATTGCATGTGTATTAGCGGATGTGTGTATTGGGTGTGCATGTGTGCAGTTGGGTGTTTATCAGTGAATGTGTGTGTGTGTATGAGTGGAGAGCAGGTTTGTAGATGAGAGTGTTTAATGGGGCAGGGAGATGTGCATCTGTACTCTCTCTCTGAGCTCATTAACACTAGTCAGTTGGAGCGTTTGCCTTTCTCAACTGGAGACTCAGCAGGTGCCGGATGGGGACGAACAAGTGACTGATTTTATGTACTTGCACACTGAATAATGGTGTCAATACTTCTGGTTGCATTTTAAAGAAACAACGCCTTCAGCTCTGTTGACACAAGAGGCAGCTAAACAACACTGAACTAAATAAACCTTCAATTCTGGTCAAACTGCAGATATTTCTGCTTTCGGCTGAAGAAAATAAGATGTTTGCTCTTGGTTTATAGGAAGCAATTTCCTTCTGCGCTGCCTAATTTTTTCATTTATTTTCTCATGTTATTAGTGGGAAAATAAGATGCAAATTGAAGTCAATTTGAAATTGAATAAGTCAATAGTTGTCGCAAACAGATTCGTGCAAACATTGCTAATCTGCTTCTGTGTGCTTCTCTTCCGTGTGAGACGGTACTATGTGTCTTTTTACATCAAGAGCAAGGTCATGTTTTACCCCTGTAATAATTATAATTAAGCTAATTCTTACTTTGATTATAAAACATTACATTATTGAGAAAAACAAATTTTGTATTCAAAATATCCTTGAGAGTCTTCATGTAAAAATTTATTGAATTTGAATATATGACCTTTACATTTCTTTGTAAGATTTCTTTATTTTTGATTTAGTATAAATCTTAATGGAAAATGGAAAATCACTGTCACTGAACAAAGAAAACTTTGCTAGATTTTTCCACACACACCAAAACATTTAATTTAATTTAATTTAATTTAAAAAGAATTGAATTTCATTTTGGAGTAAATGCTAAAGCAACATTTGTGATACAACATACTTTTAATATTTTACTGTAGCACTCCAATCTCCAAACACAACCAAATCACATTTAAAGTAACATCCAGTGATGTTTTGATGTGCGAATAAGGTTGTGTGCACACGTTTGTGGCAAGTGTGGTATATTTATGTATGTATCTCTTAGAAACACATAGACTCATCTCACCCCGTACACCAGCTCCCCAACCATCCCGTTCCAGATCTTCGTCTCTGGATCCCGCGCTCCGTACTTTCCGTCCGGAACGATGGAGATCTTGTACTTGATGCCAATGTGCTTGGCGATCTCGGATGCCAGATCCACGCAGTAGCCTTCATATTGATCATTACCTTCAAACATCTCCCAGTTCTTCTTCAACATCACGTACGGTCCTTCCTAAACACACACACACAGTGGGTGGGCAGTGATGTTCAAACTGACCTCAAAACTGAACTGTACAGATTTACATTAGATTAGCCACTTACTAATAATGATATACATTATCATTATTATTGTACATATGATATAATTTTTATATAACATAAGTGTCTGGTTTTAAACCCATGAATCAAGAAGTTCTTGATTCTTGGGTTCCTCAAATCAATGTATAGTCTCTCATTTCTTTACAGCACCAGTTAAAGTTTTTTAAGAGCTAGAAAATATTGCATTTATTCATGAAGATTTAACTTGAATGAGAAGATAAGTAGATGTGTATTTAGACACACAGCTGTGTGGTTTTGTGATAGGAAATTTGACATCACAACATGATTTTAATGTGGTGCACTCGCTAGTGTACATGCACACGACCCTCATATTACATTCATTAAAACCAGCTCCGTAATTACAGCTGCATGCAATTAAGAGAAATGAAAAATAAATGACTGACAAATTATTATAAAATAAAAATCAAAACATTTATTTGAACCATTTGCACCCAGCGTAATGAAGTTAATGCTTATGAATTATACAGATAAAGAGAAACGGTTTGTTATGCTGAGAGAATGAAAGAGGCTAAATGCACAACATTGATTTACATTTAAACTGTCAGTATTTATTCATGAGAATCAATAGGTCTATTGATAATGTTTGCCCTTAATAAATAAATTATGATGTAATTGTTTAATGGTATAAAAGAGCAAATCAGCAACATCAGACAAGAAAATCAAAAGTCATAAAAAAGAGAGAAAATTACCCAAAACATTAAAGCAGCAATAATTTAGACATAAAACAGTTAAACAAATACATTTCACATAAAAGAAAACATAGGGATAATAGACAAACGATAATGGGGATTATATACATACATTAAATAGTAAATATTTTTACATTGTGTATACAATGATTTTACATTTTTAGAAGACTTCATTAAATATATGAATTATTACAGGAGAAAGGATGACGCACTTCTAAATGAAATGTTTTTTATTTCTTTTATAAACTGCAGGACATGAAGGCAGAACTATGAGTTTATCAGAATATTCTGTGTTATTTTTAGTGTTATGTCGGGACAGTGTCTGTGGCCACATTATTAACCTTTTATGTGTTAAACCACATAAAAACATTAAAACGAGAAAAATGAAAATGTGATAATATTTATCAATGAATTTAAATCAATATTTGCTATTTGTCTCCTAATATTTGTAAGTCGCTTTGGATAAAAGCGTCAGCTAAATGCCTAAATGTAAATGTATTTTATTTAGTGTGCTATTAGTGGTTAGTGGCAAGTTTTGTACTTACCACCGTCTCTTTCTGTGTTTGAGTAAAGTATGACTGATGAGTCTTTGGTGAGCAGTTCATTTAAATTGAAAATAACAGGGAAAGTGGCTTTAATGATTGGGTATGTGAAACTGTGAGCAATGAAATGGACTGACTCTTCATTTGAATAATTTCACTGAAATGATGTCTGTACCTTGTAAAGAGGGTGGGAGGGCTGCTGTCTCACTCTCATTCAGGTGCAAAAATACATCAAGATGAGCGGACTAATGAATGTATGGATCAGTACACGGGTTTCAGGACGTGTGTGTATGTGTGTGATGGATGGTTTATTCCCATGGAAGAGCTGATGGTTTGTGCTTTCATTGGCTTAGTGTAGATAAATAGGCTGCTATCTGCAGGCGTGGAGTTAATGAACATTATGTGGAATGAACAACACGCCTCACGTCCCCTCAGCCTGGAGTTACACTAATTACAGCTATCATTTACTCAGCTGTCGCTCTCTCTCTCTCTCTCTCTCTCTCTCTCTCTCTCTCTCTCTCTCTCTCTCTCTCTCTCTCTCTCTCTCTCTCTCTCTCTCTCTCTCTCTCTCTCTCTCTCTCTCTCTCTCTCTCTCTCTCTCTCTCTCTCTCTCTCTCTCTCTCTCTCTCTCTCTCTCTCTCTCTCTCTGTCTCTCTCTCTGTCTCTGTCTCTCTCTCTCTCTCTCTCTCTCTCTCTCTCTCTCTCTCTCTCTCTCTCTCCTCTCTCTCTCTCTCTCTCTCTCTCTCTCTCTCTCTCTCTCTCTCTCTCTCTCTCTCTCTCTCTCTCTCTCTCTCTCTCTGTCTCTCTCTCTCTCTCTGTCTCTCTCTCTCTCCATGTCTCACTCTCCCTGTCTCACTCTCTCTGTCTCTCTGTCTCACTCTCTCTCTCCCTGTCTCTCTCTCTCTGTGTCTCTCTCTCCCGCACACTCTTTGCATTGTGATTGTGTGTTTTGCATCTGTCACTCTTACACTTGATTGATTTGAGGACTCTCATTGGATTAATTAATGTCTCTATATATAGAAATAATCGGGCCATTTGTCCCTGCAAACATTGTGTAATTATATAGTTTTTGTTTAAAGGCAACATGAACATTAGCAGATCACCCAACCCAAAATACCCATAACATGTAGGGCGGGGCTTCACTTTATCCATCAGGAATGAATTGTATGGTGAAATGTTGTTGGTATATCAAGAGTCAGAGCTGAATGTGATGTGCAATCTGAAGATAAATTTAGATCAGGATGTCAGCCTGTTGAAGGTCAAGTTTACTCTCATAAGCATCTCCATGTTCTGTCTGTATCTCATTACCTTCTTTTTCAAATTCACCACTTCTTGATATTTTTATCATGTAGTCTAAGTTATGTCAGCTGACAAAGAAGGCTGTCTGTTTTAAAAACATGAGTGAATGAATGCACATTTGTGATAAGATTAAGAATGTGCATTAAGACAGTAAACAGGGTAAGTTGTAATGTCATGTTAAGTTTAAGGATGTCTATAAGTGTTAAATATATCAATGTAACTAAATTAAGCCACTTTGTCTCAGAGAGCAACAGATGTTCATCTGTAATTCAGTCAGATGCTCACACTATACAAACACACACTTTGTGTGTAAACGAGGGAGAGAGAGAGCAGTTTTTACTCTCTTTTTAAGGACTTGCTGTGCTTATTTTAGAATCCTGTCACCTGTACGAGAGATGCTACAAGTTTATTCTAAGCCAAACCGCATGTAGCATGACACCAAAAAGATTAACATACTGGATTTAGTACACATCTTCCACGTGTATTTTATGCCACGTAAGAACATCTGAGTAAAACAGAATATTCAGCAGATATAATGCAAATTCCTCCAGGGTTTCATTAGACCGTGAATTATTTGTCCTCACCCGTGTGACCTTGACTACATCAGCAGAAAAGTTCTTCAAGACATTGATTTTATATAAGGCTACATTTCTGAAAGTAAAGAGCCAGGTTTGATATCATCATGTCTTTACATGCCGGTGGGGTAATTCGTAAAAGCAAGGACAAGCAACCACAAAGAGACAAAACAAAATACCCATGAAGCAGCGTTTTACACCCCTGGCATTGCACCCGAGGTACGTGTGAGGAATGTTACTGAACGCTTAATGTCGCAGTCCCAGATGCAGGAGTCTGAGAACAGCTGAATCATGGGAGAGAGAGGTTAGACTCTCTGATGTCTCATGGCCGTCTCGTCCTCAGTGTCTGAACAGCGGATTCTTTAGCAGTGATGGAAACCTTGATGATCCTGCAGAGGTAAAATTCTCCATCGCCTTAAAAAGCGCACGGCAGAGAAAGAGAGAGATAGAAGGAGAGAGAGAGAGAGAGAGAGAGAGAGGAGGAGCCTGCTAAAGTATATTTTCTAGCGCTTACCATTAATTGTCAAGTTTGTCTTTAAATTAAATGTTTAGATGGAAACTATGGACACCATACTACATTTATAAGGTTAAATGTTTTTTTGTTCACTGTGGCTAAGCTGATGGGTAAATAAACAATCATTCTCTCTCTCTCTCTCTCTCTCTCTCTCTCTCTCTCTCTCTCTCTCTCTCTCTCTCTCTCTCTCTCTCTCTCTCTCTCTCTCTCTCGCTCTCTCTCGCTCCCTCTCGCTCCCTGTCTTTGTCTCTTTCAATACATAAGACATCAAAAGCAAAGCAAGTAGTCGTTCATGTACATCTGACTGACAGATCGTGGCTTGTTCCCTCTAGATTGTGCTATATTTGTAAGGTTCTGAATGTGAGTACATTACCATTATAGTTGTGACGATGACTGTCCGGTTCTCCATAGCAGAGTCGTTGCCCATAGAGAGCTCGTTCTGAACCAGGACCAGTTTATCCAGGTCATTCCAGTAACCGATCTGTAGATTACAGCATATAGACACCTGATCAGTTGTCTTGGGTTTTACTAGTATGTTTGTGTGGACTTTAGGTGATCTGTCTTGATGTAAGTGTGTGTGTGTTTGACCTTGCGTGGGCCGTTGCTTTTCAGCTCAAAGACGTCCATGGTATAGTTGACTCTGCGTCCATAATGATCAAACTGGATATTCCCGGTGAGACCCTGGATTCTTACCTGTACAAACACACACAAATATCAGTAGATGCAACACGGATTAAAGTCACTGTATCTCTTGTATCTCTATATTTTGTATCGGTCACCATATTAGTGTTTAATTATTTAACCTGTTTAACTGACTATTATTTAAACGATTTTCTCACACCTAAGTAATAAAGTCCCAACCATTCTCTCCCACGTTTCCACCCTACCTATTTTCACCGTGCACACCTGTGTTAGTGTTTCATCCATTGTCACCTCTTTGGCAGAGTCTCACCCACTCTCATCTGTGTAACAGAGTCCTGCCCATTGGCTTCAATGTTTCAGTCCCGCCCACTCTCACCTGTTTTAAAGTACGTTCCATGTCAATGCCTTGATTCCACGGAGCAGCTGGATTGGCCAGACAGTCTCCAGCGTTGCCTCTGCGGGAGATGTCAATCTTTTGTCTGCGTAGATTCCTAAATGCCTCAGCCATCACCAGCACCCCGTCATATGTCAGAGAGGACGTGTACTAAAAACACAATATTGATTTGTTATTCAGACTACATTACCCGCGATGCTCTGTTTGCATCAAACGTTAAATACATTGAGCACAATGACTTTGTATGAACTGTATGAATCACATCAATTTTGAGTAAGTATATAATTGTTGTTAAAGGGATAGTTCACCCAAAAACAAAAATTATGTCATCATTTTTAAACCCTTATGTCATTCAAACCCTGTAAATGATGGTTACTGGCACCCATTGACTTCCATTAAACTTTGTGTCCGTACTATGAAAGTAAACGGGTGCCGGTTTGCAAAATAGCGTTTTGCAAATATCTTGAAGAAAGAAAGTCATACAGGTTTGACATTACATGAGGGTGAGTAAATAATAAAATAATTATTGAACTATCCCTTTAAAGCAGGACAGGTATGTATTTGTACAATATGTAATATGTCAGATTATGTCATTTTAAATGATAAAATAGAAACAAGATGTTCTTCAGTTATTTTAATTAGGACTGTTGTGTGATGGCTTAAATGAATTGGGTCTTTTAAATATACCGTCATAAACTGATGTGAATGTGTCAGTGCTGTTTATGAGATGGAGATAAAGGTCATTTTATGAGAGAGTCTTTAAATATTGCATTAACTTGCTTAGTCGTGAGACTGTGTGTCCAATACAACGCTACAGAAAAACTGTAAAGCTTCTTACTGCAAAATCTCTTCCGCTGTAAGGAATTCAGTACAGATTCAAAAGAATGCTGGGGAATATAGTGCAAGGTTTTCATAATTTCTCTCTTTATGAGCCACCACAGGCTATTCGAAACTTTCAACCACACTGAAGATGAGAACGGATCATCGTTGGCTGTTGTTTGCATAAACTAATAAGAAACGTGATTATTTGCACGAGTACATTCAGTCCAATAATGGAGAATAAGTAACAGTGGCCGGGGCAGTTTTCACACTGACATGACGGGGTTATGAATGAATGGATCTGAATGAAATAAAGATTTATGGTTCTTGCAAAGGCATAATAACGTCCAATTAACAATGAAGAATCATTACGGGGGTGGACAGCGAATGAGCAGCAGAAAATAAGAGAGGATGCTGTCTGTAAAGTGTGCTGTAATGAACCCGTAAAGATCGCTCTGTTATTACCCTGATCATTTATACAGAGACTGCAGGATTAAAGCTCTAATCAATGAAAGTGAAGAAGAAGCTTCATGCCATCGATAAACAGCGATGCTATGCTGCATCAAATCATTCCCTTAACCAGCATCTTTCTCTGGTGTTTCACTAATGGCACTCTTACATTAATGACAGATTATCTAACAACAAACCTTCTCTGCTAAATAAAGCTTGTTTGGAAAAGGTTTAGATGCAGTTTGTTTTACTGGAAAACAAGACAAAAATACATTACTTATGTGCTTCAGTTTGAATGTCCTGTTTAGACGCAGTTGCACATGCAACCTTTATCTCTCACAATAATACTTAAACTGCAAATGAAATGCAAGCATAAAAAGACAGTACTGCAATTTTCACATTTCATTAGGTAGCGTGAGTGTTTTCAGCTGTGCTATGAGAATAAAAATCATTACTTAAAGATGAGGTAACACACTATTTCTTTAGATTAATGGCTGATATGAGGCTTTGTCTTGCTGTAATAATCCACAGTAAATGTACATTATTAGAAGTGATTCCGTCCTGATACATGATCTGTGCTGCAGCCTACATATCAAACACAGCACTTAAATAGAAGTTATTTTTTTATTTATTGAACCTTGTTTATTTTAAACCTGGACTTTAATGCGCCGGTCCCAGCAGAGCGTTTAATATGCGTCCACTGCTGTGGTCTGTCACGCTTTAATTGCCTAAAATATAAGCAGAGCTGCTGCTTGTTAAATCTCATTGGCTAAAGCTCGAGGAAGGACGTGTCCTGTCACAGTCTGATTGACTAAACATCTGTGACTGGAATTCTGCCGCATCCGTCGAAAACGATTCTGAATTACAGTCTTATTGAAGCAGCCGGTGATCCTGATACACACTGCGTGTGTCCCGTGTAATATTTACAGTATATATGTTTAGAAAATAGATGGGTGAATTCCATGAGACCTGTCATGAACATGTCTTGATTTTCTTTATAAGAAATGTTATTTTTAATCATAAATAAAATCAAGACTTTTCTTACTATAAGGATTTCACTATCATTGTGTTTTTATTTAATTTTATATTTTTTTCTTGCTTTATTTTGTGTCATGCTAAACATATTACTATAATAAGAGATAATAATAATCACTATAGAGAAAAATAGCTCAGCGCGCATAAGTCAGAATTTAAAGTTAAATGTGCATAATTGCATTAAATGTAAAAAAATTTATATTTAAAAAATATACTTAAATTCATTTTTGTAACTTTGTAACAATCTGTAACTTCCTCCGTATTTGAATCTCTGAAATGTAAAGTTGCAGGTTATTTTACATACTAAGTGTTAGTTTCTGGCTGGATCTGTTGGTGTTTGTTTTTCTGTCGTGTTGTTGTTTGTGGGTTTATAGTTGTTTATTTGTGTTAGTAAGTAGATGTTTTTGTTTTTACCCTGGGTGGGCTCTCAGATCCGGGATACTCCCTCTGGTCTAGTTTATTCCAGCGCTGCATTAGTTTGATCACCATTGGTTTGCTGAAATCCACCAACTGGAAACCAGTTACATTGGCTCCACCATGCATAAACCTCTCTAGAGAAATATCCTTAAAACCCTGCAGAGACACACAACAAGAGCCATTCATTGAAAAGATAAAGAGATGAGAAAACAGATTGATGGATGACAGAGAGAGAGAGAGAGTTATAACAATTTTTAATATCTCAGCTGCTGACAGTAACAAATGTCATCATGTGATGCATTAAACCCAGCACAAATGAGCCATGATAAATCACACGTAACAGAATCAGGATTCAACAGTCCATCATGCACACAGGCTCAGAAACTGAACAAGACTTCACATTTTGTGGACCGTTGATGAGAAATATTGATAAAGCTTGCCAGCAGACTCTTGTTTAACAGGAAAGAAACAGATTTGTGCGACAGAACTACATTAGAAAAGGCTAATAATGTAAGATTAAGAGTTCATTACTAATGTGACGCTTGTGTTTTGCTCTTCATTTTGTTGAATTAGTGCTTGAAAATTGATTTATATCTTTGTCAGTATATGAAATACACTTAAATTCTCAGTTGTGTGTCATTTAAGTGTAATTATTTAAGTAAACTCATAAATTGTTAAATTACATGTCATGAAGAGTATAGAGGTGTAAAATGACTGTAGACAAGTAAAATAATCTGGATTTGGGTAAATTTGATCAGAAATGTTCGAAATCATATTGAAATCTTCAATAATATTGACTTTTGATGTCAGACTTGAGAAATCTGAGTTGAGTTTGTGTCATTGTTGAGATCTCTTCTGACATTTGTGAGATTTCTGACTCTTTTTCTCAGGAAAAATATCTGAAACACACATGAGACTTAAACAAAAGTTTCCATTTGCTCTCCATGTAATCTCACTGATGTCTGGAAGAAATAACAAAGATATTAAGGAGAATCTCAGCTGTGATTTCTCTTTCTCGCACAGCACCTCCATCACTGAGAGTTACAGCTAAAGGACACATTGTCCTTCACATCGCTTCATTTCCTCCACAGCGCATATAAAAAAGAGCACCAGCACTCACCAGATTAGCGATGATGTAGTGATATCCTTTCACATGTTTGCCCACACTCACCACCTGAGAGAGAAAGAGAAATTTAAAGCTATAGATTACATCATTTACTCATCCTTGTGTCTTTACAAAACTATATGATGTTCTTTCAAACAGATGGTCAACAGAGATGTTGACGGCTGCCAATGTGTAACGCTAATGCCCTATTTATAATGTACATGGTTATTATATAATTAATATAGTGTCTAATCCATATGTCATTCTCTCTGTGGCTGTTGATGTCAGTGTCACATCTGGTCGAGGCGTGTGGCCCATGCTGGCCGGACTGGCAGAACATGTAGAGAGAACATTCGGTTAATGTTGTACCCGACTGCGTCCGGCTGCAGCGCTGTATGTGTGTGTGTGTGATTGTGAGAGAGACAGTTTGATATATGAGGATCTCAGAGGTCCTTCTGAAGAATGCAGGAATGCAGTGAAACAGACGGGCCGTGCAACAATCAAACATGTACCCTGATGGCAGAGTTCATAGATCAGACACACAGACAGATGACCAGAGATCTGATCTTTGGCTCTTTATTCTGCTCTGTTGTTAAACATCATTACAGCTCTAGAATGATGAAATCTATACAGTGGTAGGTGAGAAACATTTTCTACACAAGAGTGTGAATGCTCAGAGAGTGTATCGCTAGCACATGGTCTCAGTAACGTGTGTCGTTGTGTTACTGTCTGTCTGTCTGTCTGTCTCTCTCTCTCTCTCTCTCTCTCTCTCTCTCTCTCTCTCTCTCTCTCTCTCTCTCTGTCTCTCTCTCTCTCTCTCTCTCTCTCTCTCTCTCTCTCTCTCTCTCTCTCTCTCTCTCTCTCTCTCTCTCTCTCTCTCTCTCTCTCTCTCTCTCTCTCTCTGTCTCTCTCTCTCTCTCTCTCTCTCTCTCTCTCTCTCTCTCTCTCTCTCTCTCTCTCTCTCTCTCTCTCTCTCTCTCTCTCTCTCTCTCTCTCTCTCTCTCTCTCTCTCTCTCTCTCTCTCTCTCTCTCTCTCTCTCTCTCTCTCTTACTGTGAGTTCATTGCACATGACAGGTAGGGTGTGCTCATGTTGTGTGAGGAAGAAGTTCTGCACATCAGCTACAAAACAGCAGATCACAGCCGAGCCGAGAAACCAGGAAGAAAAGCACTGATCGTTTATCATACTCTGTCATCCTGCAGCTCAGTGTGTATGCGTGTGTCACAAATCGCAGAAATCACAAATTTTAAATATAACTTGAACACTAGGAAATACCATAGTACTAGTGGTCAAGCAGTACAGGATCTTTAATGCCTGATAGCAGTGTGTATAGGACGGGACGATTGAAGTGATCCAGATTATGGCCCAAAAGATTATATGCTTTATATCCATTGTCACAAAAGTTACTTTTTAATTATCATCAAAAAGGTAAAACGATTTTTTGGGGGTTTCCCTCTGAAGTTGGTGTGAACAGTGTTTACTGTGATATTTTAGTGAGAGCAGTAAGAATACTGAAGGTATACCTTTATTTTATTTAGGGAGATTACTATACAAATGCTGTATGTGATCTAGATCTAGACCTCATTCTCACCTGCTCTAGAATATTCTGTAGTCGCTCTGCCTCGAGGTCAATGACAAACTTCTTCTCCTGTCGACGTTCCAGGTCTTCCAGCAGTCTTCGGTAACTCGCGTCGTTAAAGTTCTCCACGCAGATGGCGCTAACCTGCCAACCGTTCTGCCCCGCCTTCTCCATGATAGCCTGCAGGATGGCGTATCCTAGCAACCATACGTGAAAAAACACTTTACGGTATTTCTATTTTAGAGTTTGTGCTGTGTTTTGGAATATTTTCCCATAGGTGTGTGTGTGTTTTGATACAGGTGTGTGTGTTTGCTTCGCTCGTCCCCTGTCCAAATGTCCCGTGTGTATTCTGCACCCGTGTGCCAGTTATGTCGGCCAAGAGCAACAGATGTCCTTTAAATTGGCTGTTAGACACACAGCAGGGCTTTGGACACAGTCTCTTGTGTATGTGTGTGCGCAGGATTCTCTTTTCAGAACCGATATAACACAAACCATGCACACACTGAACACATGACCATTGTAAACACTCAAACACACACACAATATGTTTCGTGTAATAATGAAACGGCACCAGCTGTCCTGTAAGTAAACACAGACTGTCCACAGAGACCCAATGAATCTCTTTACACAAACCCCAGTCTGAGACAGAACAGATCACACCTCAAAATGTTTCTCATGATCTTAAAATTCTGTAGGTGTATATTTCAATGACTTTAATATGCCAACATATTAATTTCTTTCATTAGAAAACTACAATTTTGTTTAAGAATATTTTTGAGATGAATTAGATAAGAGTTCAGCATAGAAATTTAAAAGCCCTCAAGAAGCTGGATGATAAATCTGTCAATGAATGCAGCGTCTCAGTATTAGGTTGTATACAACACACAGTGTGCAGTAAGCGGTACAATAATTTTGTATTAGTGTAGCAAGAAACTGCCCAAAGTCTGAAACCAATAAGCTAGCTCAGAGCAGTAGCTGGAACCGCTCGGTACCGTGTGACAGATGGTCCGTTTCTCAGCTCGTCTGAGCGTGCCAGTATCAATGGCTCTGTCTGTTATTCTGGCTCTGTAAGTGGAGATGTTTGCTCATCTGTGTTGCTATCGTTTGACTTTTTATAGCAGAGAGGATTCCAGCACTGCTGTAATGGCACATCATGCATTAGGTTAAGAGGATTGTGTGACATCAGCCTACAGGGGACAGGACAGAGACACACGGGTCACAGTACTGTATGTCAACAGGCTCATATGTGAGGTGTTTATTATTACATAAAGAGCAGTTACGTTTCTTCACAATAGTATAGCAAAATTGCCCAGATTTTAGGTGGATTTTAAAGGGAATACATTATTTTCAGCCTTTACTCCATTTAGCCAATTGATTTAAATGATATTAGGCACTGATATTTATTCAGAAATTTAATCAGAAAAGACTTTTATTTAATCTATTTTTTATATTTTGTTATAAGTTTTGTTTTAGTCTTTTTTGTTCTTTATTTATAGTTTTATTGGTATGATGATTTTATTAAGATTGTTATTTGCTGAGTTTAAAAAATTATTTTTTTTATTTGTGTTGTTTTGGGTTAAAGAAAAAGTTTACTCTGTAATATTGCTGTAATAATCTTTCAATTATTTTATTGTTAATATTACCGTTTTAATGATGTTTGATGTGATAATAGCTCATATATTGTAAAGAAAAATCACTATTTTCAGATTGTTTTGGCACATGTATGATGACGTATGCTGATAGAAATTCATGTTTTATGAATTTTTGCAATACAGTTTTGTACAAGTTGACCATCTCCTGCTTGCTCACAGTTTCTGATGGTGAGATGTTCAGATGGTTGTAGTTTTCATGAAGAAATAGATCTGTTCCCCGTAGCCATACTGACTTCATATCACAGCTTTCAATGATGATAATGTCTCCAGACAAGCGAGGCATTCCCCTGTAAAGAGCCGTTTCACATGTGGGTGTGAGCGAAAGATGAAGGCGTTTTAGCAACGTCTGCAATGCAGATCTGCCAAAAAAAGTGTGAGGTCAATCCAAGTGCATCCGAATGAAAGATTGCTCCCGGGAATGATGGAAGTCAGTCAACAAACTGAGAAAGAAAGGGGCAAAATTGGTGAAAAAAAAAAAGCTGCGTCATCTGTCCTTGGAATCAATGCCAGTGAAGATAAGGGTCTCCAGAGGATAGCGGTCAAACATCAGCACTTATAAAACAAGAGAGGAGAAGATAATGAGGATGAAGAACAAACAGAAGGGTGCGGGACGAGAGGCCCGGATGTGACCACATCCATTAGTCTCTCTTTCTCAGTTTTGTGCCGGAGATCACGGTCGAGTGCACGATTGGCTCGCGCCCACGCTGCTCAGGACTGGAGGATGAACGGTTAACGCTTCACTGACCTCAGCGCCGTGGAGGAACGGCAGAGCGACAGCAGGCAGGAGATTTCAGGCATTCTGTGGCCATACAAAACCAATGCTGGCCCAACAGCAGGCGGATGAAGAGCCAACCATAGCCCTGGCACGGGACGGGGACACATTTAATGTCATGAAATTCTCCTAAGCTGTCTACCTGACACACACAGACAGGTCTTGCCTCACTTCAGGGTTTCCATGATGCCTCACAGACTGCAGCTGTGACTTCAACACTGTCGCCAAATAACAAGTGTTTGTGTTTGTATGTGTGTGGAGCTCAATGCCTTCATTTATGACTTTATTTAGAATAAAGTTAGTTTAAGCACTCTGTCAATACCGTCATTACAATGTGTGCAATTGTTGTCTGAAGTGTTTTCATGGAAAGCTTTGGAAAAACTGCTGCAGACTGCTGCATTTATTTTACAGAAAAATCTGAGGAATCTTGTTAAACTTGGCAACGTTTTAAGCTGAACTATGAATATTTCTATTGTTGGTAGCCGGGAACATCATCTAACCTTACCCCCAAAAGCTCCCAGTGTGCTTCTGGTTACTTGTAAGACGCATAAAAGCGTCTGTTAAATGAATAAGTGTAAATGTAGAATGTTAGGGATAGTTTTCTGTCATCATTTATTCACCCTCATGTCATTCTAAACCTGTGTGTAACTATTTCTTCAGTAAACCACAAACAAGAAATGTCTCGGTGGTTTTGTGTTTAATGTTGTTTGATTACCAGCATTCTTCAAAACCTCTTCTTTTGTGTTCTGCAGAAGAAAGTCATACGGGTTTAAAATGACACAAGGGTAAAGAAATGATGAAAGATTTCTCATTTTTGGATGATAATAAATGAGACGCGAGGGACGAGTGTAACTTTGTCAGAAAGACAGGTGTTCTGGTTTGTTGATGTCTGCAGAGGTTTCAGCGACAGGTGCGTTTCTTACCTCGATCCGTGTCGTACAGGAATACAAATCGGTTCCAGTCGTAATGGTCGAGAAGGCTCAGGAGGGCTCCTCGGATGGACGGCCGCAGCTGTAGCACAAACTGTGTCTCGCCCTCCGCCGGGAAACTGGGCGTCACCAGAGAGATGTGAAGGGCGCTGCAGAACGACGTCAAAGTGTGTACCGAGCGCTTATCATACAGGCCGAATATCGCGAAGACTCCACGGGAATACTGTGAACAAACTTCACAGACAGACAGAGAGACAGACAGAAAGGTTATTGTAGTAAAACTTATTTAAATCCTTTATTCCCTCAGAATACAGAGCTATAACCTGTTTGCATTACAGTAATATTCATTTAGAAGAACATTTGTAATGAAAATGTCAATGCAAAAAATATTAATGGTGTTTCATTTAATTCATAAAGAATATTTGTTTCACAGATTCACCCAGACAAGTTTTACTAATAAACACAGTGTAGTTTCATTTTGTGTGTCTGTCTGTGTGTGTATCCTGGTAAACCCTAGATGGAAAATCCCCATAAGACATGAAAATCCAACGTGAGAGAGAGAGAGAGAGAGAGAGAGAGAGAGAGAGAGAGAGAGAGAGAGAGAGAGAGAGAGAGAGGCAGGCAGCAAAAATGAGAGGCTTCAGTAGTTTCAGTGTTTAATCTTCAAAAGAATAGAGAACATGCTTGATTTCAGGATAGTGTCTGTGCTTTGAAGTACTTTAGTAAGAGTGTGTTTACTGTTTCTCTCTATGAATGACAAACTCTTTTACTGTATTGATCAAACACTCTGTGCTGCTGTTTTGTCACTCAGGTTTGTTTTATAATTCTCTCTCTCTCTCTCTCTCTCTCTCTCTCTCTCTCTCTCTCTCTCTCTCTCTCTCTCTCTCTCTCTCTCTCTCTCTCTCTCTCTCTGTCTCTCTCTCTCTCTCTCTCTCTCTCTCTCTGTCTCTCTCTCTCTCTCTGTCTCTCTCTCTCTCTGTCTGTCTCTCTCTCTCTCTGTCTGTCTCTCTCTCTCTCTGTCTGTCTCTCTCTGTCTTTAAGAGTTTGTTATTATTGCTGGTTTTCTTACACCATGTTAGTGATTGACACAGACTTTAACATGTGTGTTTTGAAATGAATTCTCAGCATCCGTCACTGTTTGCTGACACTATTTGGCCGTCTCTTCTAGAGTAAAAAATCATGTTAAAAAGTGTTTTATTCTGAATACAAATGAACACTTTGTGTAGGTTTATTGACATCAGATACGCTCATCTCTCTTTCTGTCTCTTGCTGTTTCTCTTTGCGTGTCTGTTAGAAGCAAGCGCTTTTAAAGCGAAGTTTTCTGTGTCTGTCCTGTGAGATGAGGAGAGAGATCTTTTTTAACATAGCCCTGAGGTGTCGTGTCTGATGTTTTCTGAGGATGTGTGTATGTGTGTTTTAACACTTTCTTGAAGGGTGTAGGAGAAAGTTTGCACTATGTCATTGCTAATGCTGATCTCACTAAATTTAGCACCTATTCTGTTTTCCTTCAGATTTTCCAGACTGGAATAACTCAATTCTGTTTTTCAACAAACAGGTTGGGCTCCGACCCGAAGCTAAAACATGCCACCGATCAGATTTAACAAGGTTAGCGGCTGTAACGTTTCCAGACATCTATTCTCGTGTGCTGTTACTGCCAAGTGCTTTTCACATTTCTCAGCAGAAAATCTGTGACACGTTTTTCACTACAGCTTGAGAATTACAGGACTGATAGATGTAATGTATGATGAAAATGAGATGTTGGCGTCCCTTTTGCTCTGAGCTCAGAAATCAGAAAGTCATTTTTCAGTCTTTGTTTCTCAGTACAGTCACATGTGACAGATACATTTATTGAACATTATCAAGACAAAACGCTTTTAATTAAAGACAGGAATAAATTATTCAGATATGAACGAGTCTGTTTGAGAAAAGCAGCTTGTTATCAGCAAGCATCACTACGGCTCATAGTTACTGATCTGAACAAATCACGAACACTGTTAAACTTTGGCATGTAATTCATCCTGCATCGTTTGTGATGAGGACATGAATGTTAATATGGATCTACATTCATTATCTTTTATCTCAGAAGCACTGTACTCAATGTCATGTCATAAAACAGCAAGAATATAAAATATTAAGGACACGTGTTCATGCTTCATGACATGTAAACTGAGGTTTATAGTTTTTAAATATTTCATACTTTCACACTATATACTGTAGTATGTGTTCATCAGTATGTATAATGAGCAGTATCAGACTGCTTTCACATTAAGTCTTTCATTAGTTTTTCTTTGGCTTCTTTAATAGATGGCTGTGAGATTTTTTTTTGTGCTATAAAGAGCATTTCATATCAATCACTTGTGAGGTTTAGATACAGTAGGGTGCTGTTCTCGAAAGTAGCTGTCTATGAAGACAATGTTTACTGCATGTGGTTTAAACACACAGTATACACACAAAATAAAAAAAAAATCAATATTACCATGGGTTTATTGGTCACAGGGGAAATGTAAGGTCAAGTTGAGTGCAATGCATTATGGGATGCTGTATGCCTACAGTGTTTGCCCTGCTGTGTGATGATGTCATATGTCTGTCATAATCTCAATACCTGCCACTGGCATGCGTGTGTGTGTGTGTGTGTGTGTGAGCTGATGGTTTGTGTGGCGCGCTGTAAACCCAGTTAACTTTAATAAAATCACTTTGGGATTATAATGACAACAGAGCTATTAATCAGTGATGGAGAGAGAGAGATGCCATTAAGTCTGCAGGTCAGAAACAGATTGATTAACCACCCACTCAGAGAGAGACAGAGAGAGAGACAGAGAGAGACAGAGAGAGAAAGAGAGAGAGAGAGAGAGAGAGAGAGAGAGAGACAGAGAAAGAGAAAGAGAGACAGAGAGAGAGAGAGAGAGAGAGAGAGAGAGAGAGAGAGACAGAGAGACAGGAGAGAGAGAGAGAGAGAGAGAGAGAGAGAGAGAGAGAGAGAGAGAGAGAGAGAGAGAGAGAGAGAGAGAGAGAGAGAGAGAGAGAGAGAAGAGAGAGAGAGAGAGAGAGAGAGAGAGAGAGAGAGAGAAAGAGAGAGAGAGAGAGAGAGAGAGAGAGAGAGAGAGAGAGAGAGAGAGAGAGAGCCTTTGACTGTGGTTCATAATTGGTTTTGCTCTAGGACAGATTTTACAGTGGACATCAGGTGGCTCTGAATTGTCTTTAAAAACAAACATTACAGTTCAATAACATGATGTTTTTTATAGGATGAGGGGGATGACAAGCGACTCGTTTAATCTGTCTGCTCTGTAATCTATCTGCTTTTAAGTGATTTTGTAGAGTAACATTTGACACACAACCATTAACAACAGACGATATAGGAGGTGTGTCTGTAGTCCTTTTTTATAAGCCTGTTTATTGTGCTGTTCTAATGTACGATTTACAGACCAGCTGCATTTCTTAATTTGCTTTTGACATTGTTTTCTTCCATGGCCTAAAACCAGATTTCATTATTATAGTTTGTGGCTGTCTTCAGAATGAAATAACAGTGTACTGTTTACTTCCTCTTAAATATTTGTTTAAAGTATGTGAAGAAGTACCATAAAATGAATGTTTGTTGTCACATTAACAGTACTATTGCTCGTTTAGTACATCACACATATGTGGCGTACAGTTATCATTTCAGAAATCCTTTTTTTTTAGTTATTTTTCAGATTCAGTTTAGTGTAAAAATGTCTGATGAAATCTGACGCTGCCTGTGTACACCCAGATGGAGTCCGTTTTTTTCTATATAAAATCACTCAACATAATGTAAAAAATAGAGCTCTGCACAGTTAGAAGTCATGACAAGTTTTTATTTCCAGCAAAGTGACTTGCTGTTTTCATTACCATGACAACACAGCTGTCAGTCAAAAGTGAACCATGGCAACAGGGCTTTACCGTGACTGCCAATAAAGTTGCTTAATGAAATAAGCTTTTTATTGCCATAAAGATGCTGAGAGAGAGAGAGAGAGAGAGAGAGAGAGAGAGAGAGAGATGGTGCCAGAATATATTTTGCAAAACAAAATAAATTAAAAAAATCCATAATAATGAAAGTCCTTTTTGCAATAAATGTTTTACATAAAACAGTATATTTCTGTTATTCGTAAAACAGGAGTTTGGAAAGAACTTTCTGACCAAACATGTACTGTGTGCGTGTGAGACAGAAAATCTCTTCTAATTGGATAGAATCTGTTAGAATGAGTCATCAAACTATTTCTGTTGCAGCAAATCAGTCGTTATGTGTTGCCAAGGAAACCAAATATATACACGTAAAAACACACACGCTTTGTGTCACATGTACATACAGACATATTAATACACATGTTCAAGCTCGTAAAGACACAAATGTGTGTGTTGTGCTCTAATGTTATTAATCTTTCATGTCTATATTGGAGTGAATGAAATAATAAGAAATTGAAGTTGCTTAAGCGCTGTCAAATGGCTTTAATTTAGCTTTAGTTCATATTATATAATTATATTACAGTATTATGTAATGTTTTTATGTACAAAGGTACATTACAGTAAGAAAGTCTAATGGGAATTAAAAACCATCAAGATTGAAACAGACAGTAATGAGAGAATCTTTTCTTAAGGTACTCTGAATAATTAATGATGGTGAACTGAATAAACCAGCTGGAATCTGTTTGTTTAAGACCCTGAAACATGAATGCAGAAAATGATGAAAGTGTTAGTTCAGTTTGCTCCAGGTACAGTTTTGAAAAACACAAGATATACGATCAGCCCTCCATACACATACTCCTAACCAAGAGTGAATAAATCAAAAGTTCAGGTCTAAAAATAGATGCTCATCATTACTGGCCGCTTTCAGAGGTCCACAGAGTGTGTGTGTGTGTGAGGAAGGGTCACAGCAGGGGTTGA
>CM032811.1:14766366-14781366 GCA_019155185.1 Beaufortia kweichowensis
ACTGCTGTATGAGATCCCATTACATGCCTCTGTGGAACAACACGAGCGTTGTTCATTGCATTGCAGTGTAAATGTCATTAGGCATTCGTGCATTTGGCGTGTGTGCGCATCCCTTTCTCTCTCTTTGTGCGTGTGTCTGTATTTAGCGTATTAACTTCATCGGCAGTGCTGTCAAAGGAGCGAGTCAGCGACCGCATCTCATTATGGCGCGAGACTCTCCATCTCAATGAGCAATGCGGTGACTGAACGCACACACGCGCATGAGACATCCCCAAAAACAGAGCGAGCAGAGAGGTGGACAGCCGTCCGTAGTGTTCTGTGGATATTAATTGGACCCAGAGCTGTGAATCTGATGAAATGTTAAACTTTGACTGGAGTCAGAAGGGAAGAGGGTTTGATGTATCCCACCAGCAGAGTAAGACAGAGTACTGCAGTGATACTCTCAACTGAAGACCAAAAAACACAATCAATATGTACTCAGACCACAGTCTTCATCATTTACACTCTCCTTCATCATTTACCCTTTCAACATGACGGTGTAAAGAAAGTAAAAAACACAGAATATACTTTTCCAGCGTCATAGACTGCATAGACAATGATTGGAACACATCCCTCCACAAACAATCATGATATTTAGTTTCTCAATGTTCAATTTATAAACTTTCACATGTTAAGTTTCAAACATACTAATGCAGTCATTTACACATGCAGTACTGACTCTTGTGCATATGTTGTGTGAAATGTGTAGCCTAATGTGCACTCTTGGTTTATAATGTTTATTCCTTTAATTTGAGTGGTTTATTGTGATCTTTAAAAGTGCACATTGTTAAAATTATGTACCTTTTAAATAATGTAAACTTTTAGACTCATTTCTGTAATGCTTTTAATATTTGTGTAAAGGAGAGTGTAGATGATCTGTCTGCAAATGCACCCCAGTTTCTCACATTGGAACAATAAAGTAGGTATTTATTTGTCTATATATTTTATTACAGTCGTGGTTCTTTAGCTTGTAAACATTAACAGAACCCTTTTTTGTCCTCTGTAGGATCCTTTTCGGGTTCCATCAAGGTGCTTAGTGTAGCAACAAAGTGCGTAAAACCCAAGTGAACAAACATTTCATCATAAAGGCTACTTTAAGTACATCGATTATAACTGTTGCTATCTATCTATCTATCTATCTATCTATCTATCTATCTATCTATCTATCTATCTATCTATCTATCTATCTATCTATCTATCTATCTTTATTCATCTGTCTGTCTATCTAGCATGCATTCAAGTGTTAAACTCACCGATTTGGACACTGCTGGGGAAAGCCCCCTCGCTAAGACCCCACAGCAGCAGAATCAGCACCAGGATCCGCATTCTGCCCGATTCAGAACCCGTCCGGACACATGGATGGATGCATGTACACGAGAGAGTGTGCCGGTAAGGAAATGAAAGCAAACGGATGAATATTCTCACAAGGGTAGTTTTAACAATCCATCCTACAGGCGATCTGTATTTTCCCCGCTGTATCCACTGAAGAGAGAGACAAGAGTCTGTGCGTACTGCTGAACGCTATGAGAGAGAGAGAGAGAGAGAGACATGCGCTCTTTCTCTCTCTCTGCGCTCTTTGGCTCACGGGTCTTAAGGGTTTTCTAAAACATGCATCACTGTTATTGCTCAGGGTTTGAGGTTGTAATAAGCTCATAACCGCGGTAGGGAACTATCCTATAGTTAACACTTACCTAGGCGATCGGACCTATTTACCCAAACGCACGATAAAATCCCAAAATTCCCATACACTTGCATGGCATGGGGCATAACTGCAGACCAGTAACATTGAGTCAGACCAGTACGCAATTTCGCAACCATTTGCCCTCACTGGTTTACTACCAGTGCCAGTACACTGGTATGGTTTAGAGGAAGTTGTCACAATATTACACAGCTCGTTATAGTAAGATTAGATTCTGTTCGTGAAAGACATGCTTTCCTGCAGTATTTATTAACAAATACAATAACGAAGCACTAAACTAAATAAATACATGAATTGTATAAAAGTGTAACGTAAAACTTATGATGACCAATATGTTTGTCATTGGAGTTCTATAGTTAATGGGATCTACAGCCCCTGTGACAACTTGCCCAGTTCTCCTTTATACATATAATATTATTAGCACACGAGTTGCTGTAATTTCGCTTTACGGCTCGTTCCTGCTGGTTCGTCACCGCGCGGGAGCGACGGGATCTCCGCGGGACACGGTTCGCGCGCACGCGGGTAGACGTCGAGCCTCAGCTGTGTCTTATTGCCCGTTCGTAATCGTTACGGCCTCCGGTGGCGCTGACAGACGGATCTGGAAGTCTCCTCCGGTTTCTTTTGAGACATAAACGACAGAAAGTTGTTCCTCGCGCGGTGAGGGAGATGTGCGGCGTCTCATGTGTCGCTGTCCGCGGTGCTGAAGACCTCAACACTTCATGTGCTTCTCTGAGCAAACACCGGGTTTTAAAGCAATAATTTGGTCAAAATCATAATCATGTATAAACCTGTCTCTAAATATGTGATGATATCAATTAAAATAACTACATTTGCTGCCTTACTTGCAAGAGCCTTGTGACGTTATGGCTGTAGCATGGGTTTCACATGAAATTAATACGAAAAAAATTGTATTTGGGCAATTCCAGCATTCAGCATTGAACCATCAGTTTATATTTTACTAAAGCCCTGTTGATAGATCAGAAAAATATATATGCGTTATTTAAATTCAACCAAATATTGATATCTGAGCCATCAGTATGATGAAAACCTTTAATAAAACCTCATAACTTTTCCCATATTTTGTATGGTAAGGTTGACATTGGCCAGTTATTTACTTATCCTAATTTTAAACCTGTTTGAAACACAAAAAAGTATTTATTGTATTCTAGCCACTCGCTAGACTGGGGCGCTAACAGCATCCTAAGCATGTTGTAAAATTGGTGAATAGATTAATATGTTAGCTTTGTGTGAGAAATAGACTGACAAAATAAAAACCCTGTGCTTTCCCTGTATAACTTTCAGTATAAAATACCATATGCTGCCATTAGATGCCTCATGCCGGGTTTGACGTCAATCACACGATCATGGACCTTGTTAAAAATAAACTCCAGCTTCTCTTTTCTAATGGTGGGAATTGAGAAAGTACTAAACAAGTGGAATATACAAGAGTTGTATGTTGTATGAGTTGTATGTCTCATTGTGTGAGATACTGTGGTAATGACTCTCCCTGTGAAGTACTTTTGTCAGGCGTTACTTTGATGATTCTCTAAGTAAGGTATTGTAGTAATGATACTTTCTCGATGGCCCTGATGACTGATGGCCCCTTTGAGATGTTTTTGAAGTACCGCATATATCACCTATTTCTAGGAGGTCATGAAGAAATTGAAGCATTTACAGTCTCTTCCATTCTCTTCCCATCTATCCGTCGGTGTGCGCCTCACCTTCTTTTCTCATGCTTTAAAATCAAAGCTGAGAATGTGCTGGTAAATGAAGTGTAAAAGGAGCTGTTGGGTCCTGCTGCCAGAGGATTCAATGTATTGATTAGATCAAAGAGAACAAGAGCAGTTGGTTCAGTTTCACACATTTTTATGAGAAGCTATTTGATTCGACACAAAAGAAGGAAGATTTTTGCTGGGACCTTGCTCTTGCACACACTCTCTCCTAGATGTTCATTCTAAAATTACTAAAAGATCAGATCTTTTGAGGAAATTATAAGAAAATTCATAAGAAATGTTTGAGATATTTTTGGTTTTTGATTGATGACTTTTGTATTAAGATGATCTGGCCACAGTGTAAGATGTGCTAAGGTCTCTTCACAAGTTCTCTCCAAGAGCTCTGTAGAAGAAACAAGTCTTTTGTCATTCCTATGGATTGTAAAACACATGAACAGATTGATATTGTGTGTGTGCTCAGTTCATAATGTTAGTACACAGGCTAGCATGCGACATCTGGCCGCTCATCTGCTTCATAATGACAAGCTAATGGCATTAGCATGCTGCTGTCTGTGGACACAAGTGTGTGTAGATATATCAATAAACCCTTAAGGGTTGAAGCTGTCTACAGCTGAGCTCTTAACTCACTACAGCTGTAAGTTCTTACAGTCTCCAATAACTCTGCTTGAGTCCCTGACTCTTATAAATGTTAAAAACTTTCTACTTGGATGAGTATTTTTTTGTTATTCCTGATGTCAGACTTGGAAACATACACAGGAATCTACAAATTAACTTGCAGAGATATGTGTGTGTGTGTGTGTGATGTCATATGACATTTGAATGCCTAGTGAATAAAACTAGTTTCTTTATATGTCGTCCAGGATGTCTTCATGATCGGAAGTGGTCAATATAAGGTATTCCACATCTGACTTTGGATGTTGGCACACCTCCATGCAGACACGCGCATACACACGGCACAGACCAGTCCTGACTGTGGCACGTCCGTCGCCGCTGCGTAAAACTGTCGTCTGAGTGTGCAGGTGCTCATGAATATTCATCTCAGAGACAGAACGCTCCACTGTCTTACCATACTCCATTAGCATTCACGTGTGTGTGGATATCCTAGTAGTTTCTTATAAACAAACTTCATCAATAATGATAAATGATGAAATGTTTCAGTGTTCAAAATAACCCGATTGTGATTGGTCGATCAGGTCGAGTTGTTTTGTTGAATAACCACTGAACTATGTAATCGACTGCAGTGTCAGGTTCAAGATTGCTGTGTATTTGATTGACGACATCTTAACCATGAACCCTTTTACTTACATAAAGCTATAAAGAGTTTAAGACTCAAACACAATCCCCATAGCGAGAGTTACATTATTAAATAAGAGAGAAACTTTGTTTGAGAAAGTAATCTATTTATTTTTATACAGTACATCCAGATGGGCCGACTCTAAAGATGTTTACACGTTTAATCTTTATGTTTTAGATGCTGTCGGTCTCTATCCAGACAGAATGTGTGTGCCAGAATGACAATATTTGTATAAATATCTGCAAATACTAATGAGATCTCTTTGGGATTACAAAACGTAAAATACTGGGCTGTTTTCCAGAGGACAGATAGAGAGAAAACTTAATGAGTAAAATCTGTGTTCTGTAATTACAGCCGATCCCCTAAAGAAATCCAACAGAAAGAGAGAGAACATATGCTAACGTAATCTCACTTTCTCTTTAAGACGACTGAACAACACGGTCAGCAAAATTAGAGCCAAATGATTCAGATGTGTGGGCTTAGTTTGTCTATAAAATGAAAGAATATAAATGAGAAGCTTTGTGCAGCGTTCATATTTGGATTGTGCCGTCTGAATTGTAATAATATTTTTCCTGCTCGTAGACGTTACAAGTAAACATCTTGTTTTTAGTCTAATATTTAGATGAAGAATGTGAGTCGGTGTCCTCGGCTCTGGGCTTTTCTCCAGTGTATGCTGCAGTAAAAGAGTCAAAGGAAAATCCTGATAAAGCAGAAAGCTGTTGTCCTCCACACATGTGAATTGCTGTGATAATGTGATGCTGAGACTGCAGTTCACCTGCTCTCTGATGCTCTTACCACCGTTTTAATGTAGGAACTGTCGGGTAATGAATTAACTGGGTGTCAAAGCTTACAATCTAATGCAAACAGTACATCATAAAGAGATGTTTTAATGATGTGATGGACTGTATTTCATTTTGATGGAGTGAAGAACTGAATCCAACGATTTCAAAAGAGAGAAAACCAAAAGTTTGACGTGTCACCAGTGAGGTCTCGTTGTGCTTTCCCCAATTCACTTTGATGTATTTTCTTACTGGATGATTTGCATCTTACACGACTCTATGAGAGCATCCGTCAGATGTTTCTGTGGTGTGTCAGTAAACTGGGGGAATGTTGCATGAGGTCTGTTTACAAGGTCTCTACTCCGTTTCCGTTTCCGAGCGAACGTGCCGAACACCCCCGCGCGGCTGGGTTTTAAGTATGCATGATGAAGCCAGAAGCACGCTGAAGAAGATGATGTGATGAAGAGCGGATGAATAATTGATTGGCGTTTGGCAGCCCGAGGCTCAGGCATGCTGTGTGATTCTGTGGTGCATGCTGGGTAAACTCCCTGCCTGCTGGATTATAACTGTTTTCTCTTCTCCATGACAACCACATTAAGTTTCCACCACAAGCAAAACCAAAGTGCGTTTCTGAGCGTGAGAGTTATTCTAGTGTTGTTCAGTGATGAAAGCTACAGCGTGCGTGTGATTCTTATTACTTGTTTTATGGACATCATTAAGATGAGATTCTTAAATGTAACAGCTTTAGTTTCATGCGAGATTTACAGAAGAGTGTTCAGCATACACACAGACTGTTTCTGTGCGATTAGTAAAATATCTGCAGGTGTTTGAAAAGCTTTCATATCTGTGAAGTAAAGAGTAAACTTAAATCCTGCCTTTAGTGTACCTGCAAGATCTCTCTCTCTCTCTCTCTCTCTCTCTCTCTCTCTCTCTCTCTCTCTCTCTCTCTCTCTCTCTCTCTCTCTCTCTGTACAATGCGTATACAGCAAATAGTATAAACTATTTTAATTGTGTAATTGTGCATCTGGAGGGGTTTGCCTGGATTGACCAGTCATATCTGTCACATGACTTTAAGTTGTTTTATGTATGAATCCTGCTCAACACACACACAGTTTTTATAATGAGGGCGATCACATCAGCTCTTAATGGGATGAAAATGTCAAATGCCAATCACACGACTCCTGCCAACATCCAGAAGGTGTGTGTCAGTGTGTTTGATGTGATTTAAACTACACACACAAAACAAACAAATATGTGCGTGCGTGTGTGCGTGTGTGTGTGTGTGTGTGTGTGTGTGTGTGTATCTGTGTGTGTGGCACGCAGCTGAACTGAATTCCTTGATTCCCTTTTAGCCCTTTTAGATATTTTGTATCTTTTAATTATGAAAGCGATAGAAACCTCTAAACACTTGCAAATGTGACTGTAATGAATAGACATGACATGAAAACAATGCTCTGAATATACAAACAGCCTGTAATAATTCTGGGTTCTGCTTTTATTATTACAGGCTATGAAAACACACACAATAACACAAGGACAAGGCGACACACGCGTGTTTGTCTTGTTGTATATCATCTCTCTCAGGAGTCCTGAATGAATTACTGTAATAATAATATTATATTTAAGTGTAAAAGATCCATTTGTCTAAGATTGAAATTGATTGTAAAGATCTGTAAATGAGAATGATTTATTTAGCTTGAGAGGTCACATGACCACACATACATGTGCAGTTCCTCTCAGAGCATGTTTGCACCTTAAAAAGCAAAACAGTTCTAGGGAATTAAAATATTTTGTGTGTATAAGATGATGTGGCTTTTCGTCAGCATGAAATGTCATGCAACTGCTCTGTGTATTCACCCTCTCTGGGTCGTGTGTGTGTGTGTTTGTGTGAAAGCCCTCGGGCATCTTTATCCTCCTCAGATCTGACCAGGCTGAGCTGCAGCTGGGTAGTTCTGGCCATGAATACACACACACACAAAAACACACAAACACACACTGAGCCGGAAGGAGCTCAGGCTATACACACGCTGCCAGTCCACACAGCTGAGCGGAAGATAAGCATCTTAAGCAAGTCTCTCTCTCTCTCTCTGTCTCTCTCTCTCTCTCTCTCTCTCTCTCTCTCTCTCTCTCTCTCTCTCTCTCTCTCTCTCTCTCTCTCTGTCTCTCTCTCTCTCTCTCTCTCTCTCTCTCTCTCTCTCTCTCTCTCTCTCTCTCTCTGTCTCTCTCTCTCTCTCTCTCTCTCTCTCTGTCTCTCTCTCTCTCTCTCTCTCTCTCTCTCTCTCTCTCTCTCTCTCTCTCTCTCTCTCTCTCTCTCTCTCTCTCTCTCTCTCTCTCTCTCTCTCTCTTTTATTTAGATATAAAGATAAATTACTACAAACCAACACTGTAAATCAACACTGCAAATTTGATCATTTCTAATGATAGTGTGAAACTCCAAAATCATAAAGTTACACAATCACAACATGATTTACACACAAAACACTCAACTGATGTGTGTTGTATTGTCATACGTGCGTGTGTATCTGCTCGCTGTAGAATGGCACTATTTTAGGAAACAAGCACTCAAAGCTTCAGGCAGTTGTGTCTCATTTGATTATCCCATTAAAGTGTGTGTGTTAATCAGGGTTTGGTCCTTGTTTGTCTTAGTTTGTTGTTTGTGTTCATTGTCATTACAATCATTTCTCATCTGGATCACTCTTAAATTGTGCTTAAGAACATTCAGACTCGTTCATTCAAGAAATTAAAATGGCCAGTACAGATATGAACCCATAACTACATAGAACTTGAACTAAATCTAGAATAGGAATAAATAAAGTTTGACGCAGAGAAATTCAGAACAGAATGATTCCTTTAATCCGCCTTTTAATGTCCTAATGACTGCGGTACATATGTGTCATAAATCATTACAAAATATAAATGAATCATTAAGAACGCAGCAGAAATGAAGAAAGGGTTTAGGGAATGAAGTGTTGTGTAGATGAACATTTTGTGTCTGCCAAATGTTTTCTCTAGAGGAAGAATTTGTGTCTGTAGTCTTTACATTTAGCTTTATATAAAAACCTTTTTGTGTTTTTATTTAGTAAGTTTTAATACATTTCAATGATTACTTCCCTTTATGTTTCTTTATTTATTGATCTTATGGTTCTTCCAAATTGTATTTTCTGTACAGCTGCTTTGCAACAATTCAAACTGTAAAAAAGTAAAACTACGGAAGTAAAATTGAATGATGTTATCCCCTGAGCTATGAATGAGAAACATCTGAGCCGTCTGATTCTCCTCTGGATGTGTTAAATGCCTCTCTTCCATGTATGAAAACCAGTTTAATTATTCATTCAGACTGAAGGGAGGCATTTTGTCACTGCGTGTTTGGTCGACTTGCTTCTGAAGATTGTTTGTGTGTGATTATGCAGAGCATGGCACAGAACAGCATTCTGGGAACTCGGTGAGGAAAAAGTCACAGTAAGACGTGTCATTTTCCCCCTCCGCACCACGTCTCATCCAACATCAGAAACCTGCTGGAGAAGCCCAACATCTGCAGAAGTCTGTAAGACTTCTCTTTACTGTCTGTCATTCGAACACACTCAGAGATGGAGTTTATCTCTCTCTTATTGCTCTTAAGACTATTGTTTCAAGTATCAGTGTAGTTTTAAATGTCTCATAGAATTCTAAGAGTTGACGAAAAGTCTTAATGTGCCCTTAATGTGTTTATTCTCATCACCGTCTGGGAGAAATAACTGAGATGTAGTATATAGAGATATGTGCAACAATGATATATTAATGCACTATATATTCTCTAGAAATGTTCCCTGCATTTTTCATCAAACGTTCATGCCATAAGCAGCTCGAGTCGTGTGTGTGTGTCTTTTCCTCGCAGCGAGTCCCTGCTGTCGTGCTTCTAAAGTTGCTTAGTAACCGAGGAAGTGAAGTTTTCATACGAGTTATTCTCACTGTGAGCATATGCCACACACACACACACACACACACACGCACACACACTGAAGAACATTAACATGTGTGTGTGTGTGTGTGTGTTGATAGTTTTTAATTATCCAGCTGATTGTCATTAATAAAGACTATCAATCACTCATCAGTGTGTATGTTGAGTTGGAGACGTTTCATTAATCAGTATTAATTTATTTGCTAACACTCATATTTCTTTTATAAGAGTGCGTTTGTGCTCACTAGCTTTAGCAGAAGAGCTGTTCAGAAAGGCTTATATCACCCAAACTGAAGATAACACTTTCTAGTCAAACTTTCATACAGTTTCAGTTTAAAAATGTCAGAGAAATGCTGATGATAAATAAACATTTATTTGATGAGTATTGATTAAATTGGATTTATTTGACTAAAAATGTTTGTGTTTGCTATGTATTGTTAGTTTACCAATTTGCTTATAAAACATTAAAGTCTACTGGAATAAAATGAAAGTAAGCTTTACTGTAAATCATACTGTAGTATAGTATATAAAGTCTCAAAATCAATGAGATTAGAAACATAAGTATAAGTCATAGTCAGAAAACTTAGGAAAATAGTTCATGTTTGTTTATTGTTGTAAATGATAAATTGTATAATAGATTTTGAGATACAATTTTCCATTTATAATTAATTATTTTAAATACATTTAAATATATATTGATTTATACTTTGACTTACACAACCAATACTATTATTTACAAAGACAGGGTCATGTATATTATTAGTATATGTAGTATTATTTAACCCTTAACGTTCTAATGTTAATCTTATCTCATATGTTTTTCATGCCTAACTATTCTTATTTAAATGGCATTAGTTGTCACTCACAGTGTAGATTTACTCTGAGGGTCATTCATCTGAATGATCAAGTGAGTCACTTTGACACCTAACATCCTCTCTCTCTCTCTCTCTCTCTCTCTCTCTCTCTCTCTCTCTCTCTCTCTCTCTCTCTCTCTCTCTCTCTCTCTCTCTCTCTCTCTCTCTCTCTCTCTCTCTCTCTCTCTCTCTCTCTCTCTCTCTCTCTCACTTTCTGTCTCTCTCTCTTTCTCTCTGTTCTCTCTGTATTTACAGCAAAGCTTTAAAGAAAATTTTTATAACTATTGGGATGTTAGGCTTATATAATTTTCACTTTATAAAAATAACATATCAGTAGTATATAATAAAGTGTGATTAGTTTTGTTCACAGAAACATACAGCTGATTATGTGTATTATAAGACATGATAAATTGGTTTCTATGGTGATGCTTAAAAAGAGAAACTTTAATCCTGTTACCTCAAACTTCCCGTCACGACTTTAGTCCCCGTCAACGCTAACATCCCTAACCACGCAGTCACGAATCAAACCAACCTCTAAACAAAGTTTAATTTTCCACATATAATTGAGACTTCAGAATGATTTGCAGCTTAAAATAGCTGGTGTTTTCCTCGCTGTCGAACACGAGAGAAGCTGTTTGAGTCTTCAGAAGTGACAGATTCACACACGCTATCTGGAGGAGTGCCGTACGGATCATTGACCTTTAACCCTAATGCTGCTTCACTGTCTGCTGTCTACATAGACACCTGTCTTCTTAGGCAGTATACAAACTGAGCTAAAAGCTGATTTAGTACACTACATAGCCAACGACTCACACAAACACACAAGAGACTCGACTCACGATTGATTCCACCCGAGTTTAATAAGTCAAGTACACGGCGCACGCAAATATTGAGTGAAATTTGCATTTTAATTAGATTGAGCTGTTCCAATCATTTATCTTCAGTATTGAACAAAATCTGTTCATAATCAACATTTGTTTTGTGTCAGACATTGAAAAGATTGTTGTATCATACAGTATATGTATTTTTTTTTTTATCTTATCGTATCATTTCAATTTTTTTTTTTCTTGTTGGCATCTGAAGTGTGCTCAGAATGATCTCAATGTTGCCTAGGTAGTCATCTCACTAGGGTGACACAGTCTCTCTCAATGAGGAATTGATATTTCTGTGAACCGCTGAGATTCTGATCAGTACTTGATTCGGTCCTCTCATCCTCTGAAGGAGAGACTCGTTCAGCAGACTGTGATGTCTGAAAGCGTGAGATGATTTGAGCCGTGACCCGGAGCTCAAGAGCCGGAGGATCTGTGTTCAGTTTGTGTTTACTGAAGAACTGAAGCTGATGAAAGCAGACTGAATCATAGTGCATATGTAGGTAAAGTAAATGTCAATGAAAACAAGACCAGAACTGTGCGTGTGCCTCACCAAGCTGCACGGTTTAAGATGTTGATCATGTTCGTAGTATAAACCAAGCAGAACAGGTTTAATATTCAGGGTCATGGATTGATATCAGGATTAATATTAATAGTCAAGTTTGCACTGGAAAGCACCAATAATTAGACAGTGAAACACAAATCAACAAGTTTCTCCATGAAGTGTCAGTTTTAATCGTCTGCAGAGGAATTATAATGATGAAACTAAATTATGTTTGGAATTATCCTCGTGAAAATTAAACTCTGATCCAAGTTTTGGCTCATTAGCTCATTTGTTTCTCACTGCGTGAAACAAGCACTTCTAATATCTGCTTGTGTAAATCAACCGAGAGAGACAGAGAGAGAGAGAGACAGAGAGAGAGACAGAGAGAGAGAGAGAGAGAGAGAGAGACAGAGAGAGAGAGACAGAGACAGAGACAGAGACAGAGAGAGAGAGAGAGAGACAGAGAGAGAGAGAGAGAGAGGAGAGAGAGAGAGAGAGACAGAGAGAGAGAGAGAGACAGAGAGAGAGAGAGAGAGAGAGAGAGAGAGAGAGAGAGAGAGAAGAGAGAGAGAGAGACAGAGAGAGAGAGAGACAGAGAGAGAGAAAGAGAGAGACAGAGAGAGAAGAGAGAGACAGAGAGAGAGAGAGAGAGAGAGAGAGAGAGACAGAGAGAGAGAGAGAGAGAGACAGAGAGAGAGAGGACGGGAAATTGTGGATTTGTAACACGTGCAAACAAAACATACATGATGATATCCAGCATGATCTGACTAAAGGATGAAAAACATAAATGACACACTTGAGCTTGAAGTTATTAAACCTTTAATTTCCCTCCTTTCATAACCAGACACTCACACTTACAGTCGTAACACAATAAAACACTTTCTTCTCTTCTAACACAGGTGCAGTATTTCTGAACACTCAGACTAATGCGTTGGCTGCGAGTGCTAAAGATGAGAACACAGATAACAGCAGAAATGACATGGATGGAAATCCATCTTTTTTAAAGTGTAATGTAGGATAAAAGCACATGACCGACTCTTTAGAGTGCTTTTCTGCGTCCGGTGACAGTAACACTTATATTTTGATGGATGGCCTCGTTCAGAGTTCAGTTTCTGTGAATAAAGACTATAAGCGAGCAAAAGCTGAACTCTCTCTCTTTTGTTTTATTCCCATAGATCACTTTTACATGACGCTTCACCTACGATCTCCATTTCATGCTTGTATATAAAGTCGTTTTTAAAACACATTCACACATATATAATCTCACATTTGGTTCCTTAAAATATGACAAACACTTTTTAATTTAATCATGGTGTGTTTTTCACATTTGTACTAGAGAAGGAGTTCATTGAGATCTTACAGCTATAATGCATTAGAAAAATCAGCTCGGTGCATTAAAAATACAGCTCAGTCTGCCTGTAGATTCACACAAACACAGAAAAGCCATCTGCACTTTTCTCTGAAACAGCCCTAAATAAGATCCAACATCAGTCCTAATGTTCTTGTCTAATGGAGAACTGGCAAAGAGTTACAGACATAAAGATCCAAAGATAGACAGCCAGAGAAAAACTGCTCAAACATTCATCTTTCATCACTCACGAGACTTAATGCACGTCTTATCTGAAATTATTAACTCTCTATTTGATGCTTCTATACAGACACAAATGTGGAGATCTTTTGGGGAGTCACGTGTCTTTTCCTCCATTTGTTCTCCATTTAATCACATAAATGCGAATAATTAGAAAATGGGTCTAACTGAGATATTATGAGACGGATATCAACATGTATAAAATTTCACGAGACAAAGGATTTCATGTAAAACATCTTTTCATTTCTGTGTGCTTCATCTAATTAGTCGTTACACAACATAAAACCATCTCGGCCTGGAGGAATTATGAATTTCATCACTGTATTAAAGGATTTACAATCTAAATACACACACACACACAGAGCGGTGTAATCTGTAACACTCACAGAACGGGCTGATTATGTTAAATGGTGTTTAATGTTTTTCACTGAATGATTGTGTCTCCAGTAATTATGGTCAAACGCTTTATTACAGCACATTACTGTCACACGCACACTGTGTTTGTCCTCTGAAACAGAGGATTGTGGGTAGAACAAACAGGAAATTAAAATCAGTTTATTAAAGATCATGCTATTAATACAGGTCTTGTTTTATTATTCATTAATCATTTATATCTGTTTATATGAACCATCAGCTTTACTCACAACATAATTATTCATAATAATTTGTTTGGTCAAAACCTCTAATCTGTCTGACTCATGTCATGTGCAGAGCTGATGAGGTTGATCTTGTTTGTATCCAAATGTGCCCTGATCAGTGTGCAGGGATAAGTGAACACTGCATAGGGACCCTTTGAATGGAAACTCGTCTTCAGTCTCTCTCTCTCTCTCTCTCTCTCTCTCTCTCTCTCTCTCTCTCTCTCTCTCTCTCTCTCTCTCTCTCTCTCTCTCTCTCTCTCTCTCTCTCTCTCTCTCTCTCTCTCTCTCTCTCTCTCTCTATCTCTCTCTCTCTCTCTCTCTCTATCTCTCTCTCTCTCCTAGAACAGAGGAGAGAGAATGAGGAAGGAGGGGCCGACTGAGACTTTCTGCAGTAGGACGCTCTCTGAATAAAGAACAGATCCACACACACACACACTGATATATGTGTCCTGTTGTAGAGCTGTATGTGTGTGTGTGTGTGTTCATTCAGAGGGACTCTTATCTATCGTTTAATTCGAGTGAAGCACAAACTCGTTACACACGTTGCTTTAATGAACTGGAGTAGATAAGAGAGATGGAGAACACATGCATTGTTCTTCAGCTTGTGTGATAAAGATCTTTCCATCACTGATTCTTCTTCACACGCAGCAGATGTGGATGGTCTCTGATGCTCAGGGGGTTTTGAGGAAAGCATTAGTGACGTTGGCTGTCACAGGATTCCCTCTGCAGTTTCTCGTTTGTCTTCTTATTCTTCCCTTTATCTTACTGTGTGAAAAATTGTCCGGATTTGTCACATTTGTAAAATTCACTGTGAAATAAAGCAATGATTACTGTACAATGATTTTACCACAATAAGAAGATTTCTTGAGGGACAATCTGCAGACCCCTTAACCAGGTTAAATACTGTATATCAAAGATATGATTAAAAACTGAAATTATTTTAGTCATTATAGTTATAATTATAATAATAATTGGAATAATCAGTTTTTCTACCGAGTAATAATTGTAAGATGTAGCAGCTATTTA
>CM032811.1:14786366-14808866 GCA_019155185.1 Beaufortia kweichowensis
ACGCGCACACAAACTCTCCCCACGGGCGTTATTTCCTCGCCCTGACCGACTCAACGAGGGTGTCCAGCCTTTCACGTGCTTCACTTCTGCTGTCATCTCTCACAATCTGATCTTTCAGCAGGATTGTGATGCGTGACGCGTTCACCCAAACACTTTCCCTGCAGGACGCGTCCTCGGGCTTCCTTCAATGTTCAAGAAATGGAAACTATTCTGCGGGAATTTTAAGCTCAAGGATAAACGGCACAGAAACAGATAAAGTTGCGGTCTTTGGATTCCCCGGGTGGGTTTATATGAAGCTGTTTTCTGGGTTTCGGGGTTTTGGAAACTCAGTATCCATGTGGTGCGCGTGGAGTGCAGAGCGGCGGTCGGTTCGGGTTCGGGTTCACGTCATGTGGCTGCTGGTGTGTTCGCTGATGGCGGTGGTGTCTGCTGAACATTACGGCACACAGGCCCAGGTGATGTCCTCTAAAGCTCTGAGAGCTTCTAACACACGGAGTAATGGTGAGTCTGGACATCCAGTTACCTCCAAAACTACTGGACACTTCAGCCGTGCGCACTGTTATACTGTCTGCATGTCATCGCTTTACACAATATCAAATCATTTAGCTTTTGTCTTAACTAACTTCATATTTTTGATCTTTTGATCATGTGATGTACATGAAAGTTTAGCTGGATGTTGATACAGGTGTTCCCGCAGGTGTACTTAAGATCTGACTCTCTATTCTTCATTTTACGCAGCATGTGATTTATTACAAATCTTAACAAACTGCTCTTTGTTTAATGTTGTGTTATATTTCTTGAAACTAAATGCATTTGCTGTGATATTTGCGGTAACATTTAGACATTTTCTGTGTCTGAAGACTTCTCAGGTTCACTGGAACTGGATGTTAGTTTTGTGAAAGGCGGTTCTGTTCATGTTCTGATCATCAGTCATGTTTTGACAGGTCTGATTTCTTTAGTGTTTCAGTGTTAAAGGGCCCAAACAACCAAAACAGCAGCTGAAATAGTAGAAGTGTAGTGTACCGGTGATGGGCTTCATCTGATTGTTTTGTGTTTGTTAAATGAAACAGTTTGTCTGTGGAAAAGACAGATGGGCAATATTAGGATAACAACATGGTTTCCTTTCAGTATTTCTTTTTAATTCCTGGCTATTTTTTGTGGTTAACTTGAAAGGTTATATACTAAAGTTTATACTAAGTATATACTAAAGTTACCTGTTTCAGATGTGTGTGTTTCTGTATGTGATCTCTGAAGTTGCTTGTGCTGACAGTATTCATCAAGCGTGACAAGGACAGTCTGTGTGTGTGTGTTGAAAGTGTTTCATGTGGAGTGAGTCACAGGGTCGTCCCAGACCCACACCCCTCCATCAGTGCTGAGGAATCTGATGTGGGAATCCCCAACACACACACACACACACACACACACACACACACACACACGCACGCACGCACGCACACACACACAGACACACAGCTGTCTGCTAATTCTTTCATTGTTTTTAACAGATCAGGTTCCAGACTGCTTGTGTCACAGCATGGCAGCAGATGTGTTCAATATGAATCATCATTTGTGTTTTGATCATGATGTTGTGAGTGAAGCTGTACAGGGTGTATATCAGATGTGTTCAGAGATGTAGACAGATTTGATTTTGGGTGGGCTTATATTTCAGGCCCATATGGAAGTAAATCTGACTCTAAACGCAGTTTGAAGTGAAAATATTACATCATTGATGTGGTGTTTTATTTGAGAAGAATTCAAGCTTGGCCTGTGCATCTTTGAGCATCTTTTGGTGAGTCTCTTCTGCACATCAGTGGGTGTGTCAGGATGGACATGTTTCCAGGTTTTTAAGTTGTCTAGACTGTCTGTGAGGTTTTTTAACAGAATCACCGGTGTATTTGGACCGATCAGAATGACACTTTTGCTAAAAGAATGTTACAGATGAGTTTTCTGTTTATTTGCATTCTGGTCGCAGTAAAAATTTTATTTTCTGGGCAACTTTCCTGCTGATTTTCTGAAAGAATTTAATATTTTAAAATAACATTATAGAAGACTTTTGATTTATATCATGTTGGTATTGCCATCAATTTAATACCAGCAGATGAAACATACTGATAATGCTGAAAGTGTTCAGTTATATAAAGATAAATTGTGATGAAACACTCGGTGGCCATGGATGCCAAACCACATCTTTTAATAATTCAGTATTGTAGTGCATCTAAATGACAGAAGATTTATTTATTAGTGTGTATCAAACTGTGTGTTATTCTAGATGTCCAGGAATAGATTCTGAGTAACAGTTTCTGTACAATCACAGAGACACACGCTGGGTGTGAAAACACACACACAACATCAGAGCGTTTCATGGTCTGAACTGAAAGCGTCTAACAGCAGGATCTGATGTGTCATAAAGTTCACACCTGTGTTTGACCTCTGCATTGTCCGTCAATACATGGTAAACACAAACAAATCTATTGAGCCGTCTATAAAAACAACATTTTAAGACATTACATTCTGTTTTTAAGGTGTCAGTATAATGATATGAAATACTTCCTGTCGACCAGAACACAAAGCAGTTACATAATTCAGAAAGTGAAGTCGTGAGATGACCTCAGTTTGAGTCTGCACTATAACTATATAAAACTATATAAAACATGTTCATTGAAATGGACTTTTATAGGGTCAGTAGGATGCCGTCTCAGAATACAGTCAGCTGGAGTTTAGTTGATTTCAGGAAAGTTTAAACGGTTGTCTGATAACATCTGACAGCTTTATCACAACTTTCTCATGACGGTGTGTGTTTATAAAGAAGGAGGCAGATATAGCTCAGAACTGTGAGACTGTCTGTCAGGATCACACATATAAAAGTGAAACGAGCGAGTTGTGTGTGTGTGAGAGTGTTAAGTTCATTTGAAAGCTCATTGGTCAGCAGGTTGTCATGGTGATGGATGATGGCGCTGCTGATGCGGTACAGCCGTAATTACAAGTGTTTGCCGTGTGTATGGATCAGTAATGTGTGTGTGTTTGTGTGTCACAGTGTTCACGAATTAAAGTTTCATCCTTTACCATCATCTTTACATCACAGCCAATCAGATCAGACCACTGCCAGTGATGTCACTTTTCTTTACTTTTTCTGTATAACTGTCGAATCTTCTCTTTTCATCTCAATTAAAGATTTACGAGCTGTCATGTTGAATCCTCATTGTTCTCCTGTTGCATAACTTTTGCTATTTTTAACATTTTATCTTTGTGGAATTAAAGCATGCGTGTGTGTGTTTGTCTTGCCCGTCTCTGTTGCCCATGTTTTTAGTTTTGTGTGATCCATTTCAGTGAACTTGGTTCAGATATTAAGATCAGTAAAAAATCAGTAAAAATCACATTTCCATTTCCTGCTATTAGTAAATTCAGTATAAAGTGAATTCAGTTCAATTCATATAAGAGAATTTCATTTTCATTCTTTATAAGAATTACACGTGAACTGAAGTGAACTGAAACTGGTACTGTATGTGCTGTATATGTTTATATCTGTTTGCTTGCTTGTGTCCGAGAGTAAAAGCACTAACCTATCCGAGTTGTGACCAGTAACAGACAGCAATCACCTCACAGACTTGTACCGGAAGGAAGAGGTGATCATGGTGAAGGGAGGAGGTTACGTCCAGACCCCGCGCTTTCCTAACGCTTACCCCCGAAACCTGCTGCTGTCGTGGAAACTGTTCTCGCCTCCCCACAGCCGTATTCTGCTGGAGTTTGATCCTCAGTTTGGAATGGAAGAGGCCGAGAATGGAGTCTGCAGGTGAGTAAAGATCTGATGAGTTTTTAGCGATCTTCAGAAAGCATATGGTTGTGTTTGGTGCAGGTGTCATGATGACAGTCAAAGTTCTGCTTCTGTGGATGAGAAATAAAGAGCCGATCAATATTTTATGAGCCGAAAGCGTAACTGAGCCGAGCATTCGTCTGTCTGTCTGTGGACTGACTCTCGGGTTTCATGTCCTTGACTTTAAAGGGATTTTATTGTGAATCTGATGCTTTATACAGACCCACGAGACAATACGACTGAAAATAAAACACCAACTGAGAAAAATTACCAAGAGAAGAAAGATCAGGTGAATTGATGGATGAAATTGAAGCGTAAAGTATAAGAACAGCAAGTACTTTGAAATGAGAAAAGGTCATTTAGTGATGTAGTGCTGTGATTGTAATGTGTGCGGGGCATTTGTGATTGATTGATTGAAATGTTTACAGGAATATACAGTAATGACGTGCGTGTTTGACAGGTATGATTTTGTGGAAGTGGAGGATATATCGGAGAGCAGCACCATCATTTGGGGTCGTTGGTGTGGACAGAGAGGTCCATCACGCATCACATCCAAAACAAACCTCATCAGGATCACCTTCAAATCAGACGATTACTTTGTAGCAAAACCAGGATTTAAAGTCTGTTATTCTGTGCTGGTGAGTGTCAAACATCTCGAAGAGATCTCTTATTCATGAGCACATCACAAATGGACCAGAACAAACTCTGTGTTCTGAATGTGAGTGAGATGAGATTGTGTGCTCTGATTGGCTGTTTGTGAATGTGTTCATCTCTGATTGATGCTGACAGATCACCTGAAATTCTCTTTTACCTGAGATGAACTTACAGAACTGAGAGAGAGAGAGAGAGAGACAGACATGTGAGAAAGCAGGAGATGCTTTGAAGTGAAACTGTGAATACTCTAATATTTGAGACAGAGAGAGAGACAGAGAGAGAGAGAGACAGAGAGAGAGAGACAGAGAGACAGAGAGAGAAGAGAGAGAGAGAGAGAGAGACAGAGAGAGAGAGAGAGAGAGAGAGAGACAGAGAGAGAGACAGAGAGAGAGAGAGAGAGAGACAGAGAGAGAGAGAGAGAGAGAGAGAGACAGAGAGACAGAGACAGAGACAGAGAGAGACAGAGAGAGAGAGACAGAGAGAGAGAGAGAGAGAGAGAGACAGAGAGAGAGAGAGAGAGAGAGAGAGAGAGAGAGTTTTGTCATTGTTCTTGTTGTAAAACTCTTCTGAGCAGCAATGCTTGTTGTGTTGGTTTGTTAATGACAGAAACACTGAACCTTTCAAAGCCTCTGTACATGTGCTCATAAAACTAAAATGTTTGTTTAGTTTTTCAGTATTTGTATATCATTGTTTTTGTTCATGGTCATTATTTCCTGTAATGAATGTTTTTGTTACTCTATGTGTAGTTGTGATGTTCTTTGTTGTAATAATGATGCTTGTGTTCACAGCATTTCTGAGAGAAATTTCAACAGGAATAATAGTGGCGGGACTTGATTTCATTCATTAGGGTCTGATTGGATTTTTCATCATGTTCTATGATATGATTGGTTTGTCTCCAATCAGAAGACCAAATTTTGTTCGAGTTATTCAAGTTAATGACAGATTACCTCCTCATACACTGATGAAGTGTGCACAGAAAGATGTGGACAAAAGAAACTTGAAGAAAGTTGAAAGAACGGTTGAACCCTGCGGTCGTTTGTCCGATCAGGATCCGGCATGTGTTCTGTGAATTTGTGCTGGTATTTCTGACATTTCCACAGTCCTGCTCCTCTCCGGACACCGAGCTCGAGGTTTCCCTGTTCGCGTGACATCAGAAGCCTGTCGAGACAGTAACCTCTGATGGGAAAACATCATCATAACAGACCGCCCGCGACCTCTGACCCCGTCCTATTGTTTGCATTGCCAAGAGAGCAGATTTATGTAACGCGAGTCATTTAGCAGAGACAGCACAGGGAAGTTTGTGTCAAACCAGCAGTTCACATGAGAAAACACATTCATTTTAAACACAATAATAATAATAATAATGCAGGAAGGGTTTAGGGATAGAAAATATCAAGAGCTTATTATAAAAACCAACATTTCAAGAGAACATTCCAGTGTGCTTGTGGTGTTTAGAAACAGAGCTGAAGTCTCTCTCTGTCTTCTTCAGTCTGGATTTATCAGCTCGAGTTTTGATTAAGAGTAATTGAAATATCTGTTGTGTTCTTATTTTTGTTTTTAGGGAAGCTCACCTCTCGCATCCATGACTAATTGGGAAGCAGTTACAATGATAGCAGTGGGTATCTCTCTCTCTCTCTCTCTCTCTCTCTCTCTCTCTCTGTCTCTCCGTCTCTCTCTCTCTCTCTCTCTCTCTCTCTCTCTGTCTCTCTCTCTCTCCTCTCTCTCTCTCTCTCTGTCTCTCTGTCTCTCTGTCTCTCTCTCTCTATCTCTCTCTCTCTCTCTCTCTCTCTCTCTATCTCTCTCTCTCTCTCTGTCCTCTCTCTCTCTCTCTCTCTCTCTCTTATCTCTCTCTCTCTCTCTATGTATATATATATATATAAATATATCTCTATCTCTCTCTCTCTCTCGCCTCTCTCGCTCTCTCGCCAATCTATGCCAGACTATGTATCTCTCTCTCTCTATATGTCTCTCTCTCTGGGCTCTCATATGTCCTTGCCTCTCTCTCTCTCTAACCCTAACAAAAAGGGTAATATAGAAATACTCACTCTCTGTCTTTTTCTCACACACACTTGTCTTAATGAATAAAAGATTAAAACATGTTCGAAATATAAAGGGACAAAGATGAGAATAATGTGAGCAATATATATTCTTTCTGTTAGTTCTTTTGGCTCAGATTAAAGGAATGTTTCGTGTTAAAGTGAATCTCTGTGGATGTGATGTCAACATTATTCAACACTGAGAAACATTGTTGTGTACAGTATCAGCTCAAGGTATTAATGTTTGATATTTTAATAATAAATCTGTGTATCGCTGTAGGATCTGAGAGAGGTCTCCGGGACGGACACCCCGCTGTCTGCAGCGGCTCTGGATCATGACATCTCTAGTGTCAGTACAGTTGAAGAGTTACTGAGACACCTGAACCCGTTCACCTGGCAGGAGGACCTGCAACAACTCTACACACACACACATTACTACAGACCTCGAGCCTTTTACCCGGACCGCAAACATAAGCGTAAGTTCAGCTCACGGTGTGCGTGATGACTGAAACTCTTGGGATTTGTTGTAGAGAGTTTGTAAACTTCTCCTCATCTCCGTCTGTCTCAGTTGATCTGGATCGTCTCTATGATGACGTGAAACAGTACAGCTGCACTCCACGTAATTTCTCCGTCAATCTCCGTGAGGAGCTGAAAATGACCAACGCCGTGTTTTTCCCGCGATGCCTCCTGGTGCAGCGCTGCGGTGGAAACTGTGCATGCGGTACAGACGGCTGGAACACCTGCAGCTGCAGTGCTGGAAAAACTGTCAAGAAATTACACGAGGTATAACCGTCATGTCTGATCAAGTTTGGCATGAGCATCAGTTGTAATGACTCATTATATTTGAAAAGAAACTTGTTACTGGGATATACTGTATACTGGGATGTCAGTAAGAATATTAACTAATATATGAGATGCTTTAAGACACTATATATGTGATGTTTAAGTATGTTCAGTAAGAATCACGAGAAACTTTCTAAATGACAAAGAAAAATGAAGATTGCTGGTGTAAGAATAAAGTTCAGGAGTATTTTATAAATGATGTCTGGACACTAGATCATTGTTTAAGGTACATCTGACAAAAGTCATATGGGATTTGGACAGTTACCGTAGCAGCAAGATATTGTTGGAGTTATAGTTTCCGAGTGATTGACAGCTGTCACATCACCGTGATGCTGCTGTCAGACTGTTACCCACGGCAACATCTGGCAGCTGTGATTGGTTCCAGCTGTCTGAACTGACTAATGTGATAGAAACAGAGAAACAGAACGCTGCTGTGTGATATATGAGCTGTTATATTGAAGATAAAAGCAGTCCAGAGGTGAGGGTCACGGGCAGATATTGATCATGAACAAAATCAATACAGGCAGAAATTCCAGCAATAAAAGTGCTTTTTATGTCGTCTGCTCCAGGGATTTAACATCACCCTGAAAGAAACGCTCAACATAGCTTAAACATAAACGTTATGTTGATTATCACAGAAAGTCCATCTGTTTCACTTATAGAAATACACTTACAATGGAAGAAAACCTGACTGGTGTTTAACCTGATATCTGTCACCACACATGAAAATACACTAGACAAACTACACAGCTTTCATTTTTGGATAGTCGATTTTTTTAAAAATTTTGAAGTTTTTAGGTATTTTTATAACTAACATTAACATTTTTTTATTCATTTTTATGTTTATCATTATGAATATTTGTCAAATCTTTCATCTCGAGTCGTATACCTTACAGAGAATGTGACATAAAGTTTGTGGTTATATTTCACATTTGTCTTTTATTGTAAGTACACGCAAGTCTAGATTTACTGTGATAATTAACATTATATCATTCAATAAAGTTTAACTTTTTTTTAAGTTCAGGGTCAACAAGATTATTTTTGTGTTCGACTTGAATTTTACTTTTAATTTTTATGCGTGTTTATTTAGTTGAAGAATGAACAGGTATACAGAAAAATTCAAACGGTTGTGTTTGTGTGTGTCAGGTGCTGAAGTTTTCTCCAGGTCCAAATTACTACCGTAAAAGAACGCGTGCTCACTGGGTTCTGGAGGAGATCTACCTACAACATCATGAGAGATGTGATTGTGTGTGTCAGTCGAGACCACCCCGATGAACATCAACACATGATCCTCTCATACAAACACAGGTCAAGCTTCTTCAAATCCCTTTAATAAAGATCTAACACGCTCTTCAGATATGTATGTGTTTCTGTTATTTGTACACATTGTTCAGATGTGATTGTGTCTGTAAGGTCACAAGCGGTCAGAACCTTTAGTCAAAGTGTTATTTATTAAAACAAAATGTCTTTGTCTTTTTATATCTGTGATTATGATGATGTATGTTATTTCATATTCTGATATTCAAATGAAAACATGTCCAGGTTATGTCAACAGAAAGGCAATTATAGTCAGCTGATATATAAATAAAGCCTCTTTTATGATGTTAGTGTATGTGATCATTTTCATGATGATGAAGTATTTTCCTTCAGTCTTCTAATATATCTATCAATATCAATCTTTATATAAACACTGTTCTTATTATGCACTTATTGTCAACAGTACTTTTGTGATCATGTGATGAAATCTAAAAGGTTATGTATTCATGTTTCTTCATTTTTGGATCAAATCTAATCTTGTCTTGATATGACCCATACTGTGACTTGGAAATGGAAACAACAAAACATGCACACAGTATATTTAGATGTGTGGACAGGATCTCGCTCTCTCTCTCTCTCTCTCTCTCTCTCTCTCTCTCTCTCTCTCTCTCTCTCTCTCTCTCTCTCTCTCTCTCCTCTCTCTCTCTCTCTCTCTCTCTCTCTCTCTCTCTCTCTCTCTCTCTCTCTCTCTCTCTCTCTCTCTCTCTCAGTCTCTCTCTCTCTCAGTCTCTCTCTCTCTCAGTCTCTCTCTCTCTCTCTCTCTCTCTCTCTCTCTCTGTGTGATGTGCTGAGCCGATGAATCGCTTCAGTAGTCTCGTGGCCTCTGACTCTTCTTTATGTCCCTGTAAATCTGTGAGGGTTCTTCAGTTCCCTGTTCCGTGTGTAATTTACCGGCCCCGCAGCCCCTGAGGGTCCAGTTATAGCGCTTTAAGCCACGGGTGAGCGAGGGACGATGACAGCATGAATTCAACCTTTAATTGTGAGGCCTTTAAAACGCTTTTATTAAACCTCAGGACAAGTGAAATTAAAGCAATGATTCTCTCTCCTCCTGAGGGATTCTCTGTGTTTGAGGAGAGTTTCAGTCTCACGAGTGATTCCTGTGGCTCTGATACAGTATCTGTACTGATAAACTCACATGTATCTCATAAAACAGCAACAATAAATGAATTTGCTCATGCACTGAAAAAAGACATTTTGCTGCTTGTCCAGTGTTCTTCATTTAAAGTTACTTTAACACATTTTTTTCATGTTTAGAATCAAACTTGATCCAGTCAAGCTGGGACCACATGAATGATTTATGTTGTGTTAAATTTGTTGAAACTGGTCAGAGGATTTTCAGTTCCCAGCATGCTTTGCACAAGACAAGATTTTTAGAGAGAAATTAGTTTTATGTGTTTTTCAGTGAAGAGAAAGACATGTTAGTGCTTAATATTCATTTATCTTTGAGATTTAGAAGTTTTATTTTTGAGTTTTGTGGTTACTATTGTTCAGAAGAACGGTGCTGATGATTAGACTGTAAGAGGAAAATGTGTAAGAGTTAAAAATATTTATTTGAAATTGTAAAGTCTGGTATAATGTCTGTGTACCAGACACAAATTGGGAGAAATGAGCATAAATAAATGATAGCAAGACATAATGTTGTTATGTGCAACAAATGGACATATTTTTATGATCATTGAACTATAATCAATCTTTTTCAGTAAGTACCAGTTAAAAGTTTGAGAACTTAATGTTGTTTAGATTTTTCCCTCAGTTTAGAATAGTAGTAAACTCATCAAAACCATAAAATAACACAATCATAACTGTGGGAATTATGTTGTGACTAAAAGCATCAAAAATGAATGAACAGTCTGTATTAAACCCTGTTCTTTAGTCTAAGCTAATGTTCAACACAATGATTACATTTAAAAATTCTTCAACTTTTCTTGTCTTGATTAAAAATGCATTAAATAACACTTTATTTAGACATGTGCTCTCATTATTCAAGCATGCTGGGAACTCAAAATCTAAAAATCCAAAAAACTATTTTGTTACCTTTGTTGTTACCTTTGTTAAGCAGAATTAATTACTCTTGAAGAGAAAAAAAAATTTAAGGTAAAAAAATGTTGTTTGGAAGATGGTAATTTTTTGAAGGGAGGAATTTTCAAGCCCAGAAAAAAAAAAGTTTCACCTTGAAAAACAAATTTATCTTAAAAAATGTTTTTTTCATCTTCAAAAATTTTGGGAAAAAATTTGTTTAAACGTGAAGAGAAATTTAAGATAAAAAACTATTTTTTGAAGAGTAATACATTTTTTGGAAGATAATTTTTTTTTAAGATAAAAAATTCAAGAAAAAAAAATGTGAAGAAAAAATATTTGAAGAAAAATGTTTTGAAGAAGAAGAAACATTTTTTTGAAGATAAAAAATGTTAAGATGGGAAAAAAGTTTTAAGAGAGAAACATTTTTTGGAAGATGAAAAATATTTTGAAGAGATATTTTAAATCATTCATGTGGTCTTGAACATATGAAAGCCCTGAACCACAACGTAAAAAAAAAGTTATGCTGCAGAAAAAAAATTGGCCTTTTATTCCTTCCTAAAAAATTAAAGATTTCCCTCTCTTTCTTCTTCACAACTTCCTCTCGAAAAAAATTTTATCTTACATTTTTTTTCCTCTTTTAAATTTTTTTTTTCATCTTCAAAAGATTTTTTTATCTTCAAATTTTTTTTCCTCTTAAACTTTTTTTTCATCTTCAAATTTGTTTCATAATTTTTTTTCATCTTAAATTTTTTTTTTCATCTTTAATTTTTTTACATCTTCACATGGTGGGAAAAAAAGAAGAAAATCTTTAGGGTTTACATTAAGTTTCAGGGCTTCCGTAAAAAAGTGCACTTTTAAAGAAAAACTGAAATGAAAAAAAACTATTTTCTCCAGATCTATAATCCTCACAAACATCATATCTGTGAGATTGTGTGTGTTGTGAGTTTTTCACAGGTTTACATCATTGTGAGAAAGTGTGAGATTTCATCAGTGTTACATCAAGTGAAAATAACCAGAGACAGAGATCAAATAAAATATGTTAAGCAGAATTAATTACTCTTGAAGAGAAAAAAATTTAGGGTGGGAAATTTTTTTGTTTGGAAGATGGTTATTTTTTGAAGGGGGGATTTTTCAAGCCCAGAAAAAAAAATGTTTCACCTTGAAAAACAAAAAACAAATTTATCTTCCAAAAAAAATGTTTTTTCATCTTCAAACATTTTTTTATGAACAATTTTGTTTAAACATGAAAAAAAAAATCGAAGATAAAAAACTATTTTTTTGAAGACTAAAACATTTTTTGGAAGATGAATTTTTTAAGATAAAAAATATTTTCAAGAAAAAAAAATGTGAAGAAAAAAAAAAAGAAGAAGAAAAAAATGTTAAGATGGGAAAAAAAGTTTTAAGAGAGAAACATTTTTTTGAAGATGAAAAATATTTTGAAGAGATATTTTAAATCATTCATGTGGTCTTGAACATATGAAAGCCCTGAACCGCAACGTAAAAAAAAAGTTATGCTGCAGAAAAAAAATTGGCCTTTTATTCCTTCCTAAAAAATTAAAGATTTCCCTCTCTTTCTTCTTCAAAACTTCCTCTCGAAAAAAATTTTATCTTAAATTTTTTTTCCTCTTTTAAATTTTTTTTTTCATCTTCAAAAGATTTTTTTTATCTTAAATTTTTTTTCCCTCTTACATTTTTTTTTTCATCTTCAAATTTGTTTCATAATTTTTTTTTCATCTTTAATTTTTTTCCAACATTTTTTTTTCATCTTTAATTTTTTACATCTTCACATGGTGATGGTGGTCAAGGTTGGCACCAGCCTGTTAACTAGCAAGTAAAACAAATTCTCATGTGGATTTTTTGAAATGTCACTTCTATGGCTCCGTATTATTATTATACTCTTTACAATTTTTTTTCCATCTTAACTTTTTTTTTCCATCTTCAAAAATTTTTTGTCATCTTCAAAAAAAAAATTGGAAGACAGATAAAAAAAATTTAAGATTAAAAAAAAATAAAGAGGAAAAATATTTCAGAAGATAAATTTTTTTTGGAAGATAAAAATAAAGAGAATAAAATCTCTAGGGCTTAGACCTCAATATAATGCCAATTTTTTTTCTTCACCATAATTTTTTTACATTAAGTTTCAGGGCTTAAAAAACTGCACTTTTGAAGAAAAACTCACATTGAAAAAAAATATTTTGTTACCTTTGAGAAGGAATGAGAATAGATTTGACCTTATACCCTTCAGATCTATAATCCTCACAAACATCAAACGAAGATAAAAAACTTTTTTTTTTGAAGAGTAATACATTTTTTGGAAGATTAAATTTTTTAAGCTAAAAAAAATTGAAGAAAAAAATGTGAAGAAAAAATATTTGAAGAAAAAAAATATTTGAAGAATTTTTCTTTTTTGAAGATAAGAAATGTTAAGATGGGAAAAAAAGTTTTAAGAGAGAAACATTTTTGGAAGATGAAAAATATTTTGAAGAGGAAAAAAATAAGAAAATCTTTAGGGTTTAGGCTCCAGGAAGGAATATAAGGCAAAAAAATCTTCACCATTAATTTTTTTTACATTAAGTTTTAGGGCTTCTGTAAAAAAGTGCACTTTTAAAGAAAAACTGAAATGGAAAAAAACTATTTTCTTACCTTTGTTGTTGAATGAGAGTAGATTTAAGACTCCAGATCTATAATCCTCACAAACATCATATCTGTGAGATTGTGTGTGTTGTGAGTTTTTCACAGGTTTACATCATTGTGAGAAAGTGTGAGATTTCATCAGTGTTACATCAAGTGAAAATAACCAGAGACAGAGATCAAATAAAATATGTTAAGCAGAATGAGATTCACAAACACACTCTGTGAGTGTTTCTCATAAGAACGTGACAGACGTGACAGCAACAAATGATCATTAAAAACATGGTCGTGTGGGTCTAAAAATATATGTATTTTAAAATATTTTTCTTTTATTCTTATTGGTTGTTGCAACATTTTATGGCGGTACCTTGAGTTCTGATTGGCTGAATCATCGAGCTGTGGATTCATAAGCGTCTGTTTTGTTTTTACTTTATTAAATGCAAGATGTCCAAGCTGTCAATACAAGTCTATCACAAGGCTAATGTGTTATCATCTCACAATTAATCATAAAATGTCAAGTGTTACAGTATCGCTGATGTTAGAGACACAAACCAGCGTAACGTCATCTTTTACCTTCAGAGAGAAAGGTGACGTAGACAGAAAGAAATAACAGAAAAAGACTTGTTATCTATTATTAGTGTTGAAGAATAAGTGTTTAAAGAAATAATGCTTTACGTTCAGACCCATTATTACGTCCAATCGCACAATACTGGTTTAAAAGTAACACTAACATATAAAAATAAATCAAATCAATCACGCACAGTTTCTTATGAAAACTCTTCAGGTTATTACACACACACACACACACGTGTGGGTCAGATCTGTGGTTTCCTAACACAGGGAATTCCTCTGGACAATGTTTCCTGTTTTTAAGTTTGACCGTCTGTATGAGGACACACACACACGCACACACACACACGCACACATCAGCTGGCAGTACCATGATTATTTTATTTATCTAAACTGCTGTTGTTTCCCCATGTGTGTTTTGAGATATATGCTAGTGTGTGATTGAGAATTATTAAACCAGTAGAATCACTGGTGAAAGGATTAAAGGTCAGCATTGTGATTTATGTTGCAGTTTGGATCTAAAATTGCACATAAACACCAGAATTCAGTATTCACACACACACACACTGACCTTTGATGCACAGACGGATAAAAAGCCTCTTCATTTTAAAAGTCAAGAAGTTACAAAACTCTGTGTTTGTTAAAAGCTTCTAGCAAAAGGTCAAATAATCAGATGAAACAGCTGAAGAACAGAGAAGACTAAAACTACACATGTGTGTGTGCGTGAGGTCAGATGTCACGACAACTGGACTAAAAATACACAACAGATACCATGACCAATCATGTGAATATGACATAAAATTCCCTGGTGCATCAAGGAACTCCAAAGACAAACATGATAAAGCCATGTCTTAAAATACAAAGTGCACATCCCAAACCCTTTTTTTAGTTACTGCTCAAGAGAGAAAAGAGAAGAACACATGAGACGTCAGAACATCAGCAGAAACCAGGAAGTGTCGGTCTCTTCCTCTATGAGGAAAATCTCTGCTTTACAGACACAACTGATCTCACACACACACGCAGAGGTCAACAGTGTCAGAGGTCATGCTTCAGTACCTGCGGTTGTACAGTGTGGGGTCAGAGGTCATACAGCAGACACACTTTCCTCTGATGAGGATCACCTGGACCGACTCTGAGGAGGTGATCACAATAGATTATTAGCACATACTGAACACATTGAAACACTATAACATGTTGTGTACACATCCTGCAGCGCTCGTATTAGTATAGAAGTGTTCAATCTGTGAACTCAAGAGAAACAACACGCATGTAATAATTCACTTTGTGAGCTTTGCCTGGAAAATCTAATAAGAGCACTGTGGAGAAACAAATAAAGAAATAAAGGGAGAAAAACTCTTTAATGGTTTCAGCCCTGTGGTTTCCATGGTAACCCAGTCTGACTGATGCAGTGAGGTGATGCAGAAATGCTAATAGAGAAACGCTGTTACATCAATAAACACACACCACGAGCTTATGCTTATCCTGACAAAAGATGATGTTTGCGCTGAAAGTGTTTGGAGTGAAAGAGATTTTGCTGAGAAAACTAAATGTTTTAAAATGTGTTTGTTTTCACAGGTCCTGTATGAGAGAGATGGAGAAGAGCGAGATAAAATGACAGGAACAGCCTTGAGAAGAACATCACAATTCTATCAGTTCATACTTCCTTACAGACTTCAGTCTCCCGTGTAAAACATACTGTCATACAGGATAGCGCTTTATTAAGTATTTGACATTTTTTTTATTAAACACGGTATGCAGTATATACATATATATTGTGTGATGGACTGTTTGTGGTTTTGTGAACTTTAAGGAACAAGCAGAAGTCGCTTTGGATAAAAGCGTCAGCTAAATGCCTAAATGTAAATGAGAGTTAACGTGTGTGTGTCTGCAGATGGGGTTGTGAGAGAAGGTGTCCTCGTAGATTTACATTTTTCTGAAGTGAGGAGCAACCGCAGGAATGAAGCACCAAAGAGCTCAAGGACACACGCGCACAGACAATGTGTCATCATGCTGTGAGTAAGTGATTTAAGATCAGAGATGTGTTGAGATCAGACTGATAAAGTCTTACCAAAAACATCAAATGAATTCATCAGAGAGAGAATCTGGTATGATGAGATGATGGTAGATAATAACAAGTCCAGTTTCATGTGATGTTTTTATGTAATCACACTTTTTGTGCACAATTTCTCACCGTATGTCAATAGTTTTGACATGTTCATTAAACAGAGAGAGATACTGCGAGAATAACTCTTTTATTTGATGAGTATAAATATGTGCAAAAACTCCAGCCTGACCGAGACAATGTGACAAAAGCAAAGACACAACATTACAACACAATATTCTAGTGTTCTAAAGCTTAATCTTGATCTGTGTGTTTGGAAAGCTCTGTGTCATCACACTGTGATGTGTGTTATTGTAGTTTGAGAAAGAGTGCCGCTCCGCTCTGAATCCACGTGTCATGAGCTCCAGCACACGGCAGCTGGACGTTTGTCACCACATGCTGTCGCTCGCAACTGCTGTAGACCGGCAGAGAAATACACTCGTCTGGAGGATAACTGCCCATGGCGCTCTGAAACACACAGACACACACACACACGCACAGACACACACACACACACACACACACACACACACACACACACAGACACACACACACACACACACACAGACACACACACAGACACACACACACACACACACACACACACACACACACACACACACACACACACACACACACACACACACACACACACACACACACACACACACACACACACACACACACACACACACACACACACACACACACACACACAGACACACACACACACAGACACACACACACACACACACACACACACACACACACACACACACACACACACAGACACACACAGACACACACACACACAGACACACACACACACACACACACACACACACACACACACACACACACACACACACACACACACACACGCACACAGACACACACACACACACACACACACACAGCTTGGGCAGGTGCTCTGTGAGGATCATGTGCATGTCATCAGGTGTGTGTGTGTGTGTTACCTGTGGGATCCAGGCCATGTAACATGAAGGGACAGCAGATACACTGGGAGAGTCATGCTGACTTTCAGACAGATGATTCCCATCAAAACTACAACCTTCCAACTGAAGACCACCAACCTGCAGAGACGAAAGCAACAACACAAAATGACAAGATATAAAAATTAGATAAAGATGTATATGCTTTAGGAATATTAACTCTGTCTGATTTAAGAGAAGGAAAGAGTCAATGTTATATATTTATATGAATGTCCTTTAATTATTTTCTCATTTTATCGTTTCCCTAATCACCTTAATGTTTGCTGTTATTCTTTATATTAATAATTGTTTCATCATGTATAATGTTTATTGTAACTAGGACTGTCACAGTATTCAGTGATTGTGATCAAATATCTATTGTTTGTTTATAGTTTTTTATCATCTTTCATTTTGTCATGAATGAATCACACTTAAAGTGTAGGAGGTGGAAAGAGAAAGTCTGTAGTCAGGGAAAAACATGACACAGACGTGTCAGCGTTATTATCTCAATTGTGAAATATTGGGACTAATTATAACTAAACACAACCATGCCAATAAAGTAGTGGATTTGTCAAGACATTAAATTGAAATGTTTTGTCATGTTACCTTAACCTGAAGTTTGGCTTCAGTGATGTGACCCCTCCATGACGCCACAAACTTCAGACTGTCCATAGAGCAACTCATCAGTCTGAAACACACACCAAATATAAATAACAGATGACATTTAAAACATTGTCATATCAGATGTGTGACGTGTGATGATTTGGGGCAGGAAGTTACCTGGCTGTTTCCTGTCTCAGGGCGTTCAGGAAAGTGTCGGGGTGAAAGAGTTCAGACAGATCCAACATCTCTGACAGCAGAGCGCCTCTCTCTGCCCTCTCCACCCAGACCTACACACACACACACACACACACACACACACACACACACACACACACACACACACACACACACACACACACACACACACACACACACACACACACACACACACACACACACACACACACACACACACACACACACACACACACACACAAACACACATGTGTTAGATAAGACAGACATGTGCAGGATTAAGAATCATCGCTCTAGAGGAAAGGTCATTTTTTCTGTCTGTCTGTTCACAGATGCCTGTGGAGCTGATGGTCTCATCCTGAAAATCACACAGACATTCAGAACACACATCTGAAACGTTGCCTTGTAGATGGGAAGTAAAACAGAAAGAAAAAATGAAACGTAACAATTTAATGTCTGTTTCAGATGTCTGGAGACGTCTGTCTGTTCAGGAAACAGCAGAAGAATGTGCTGCGCTCTTTCCTGTTTTCACTCAGAGTCTGTGTGTATCTGCAGGTGTGAGATTCACATTTCACTAATCTGACACATGAACAGCTCTGAATCATGCGGTACAGGAACAGAAAGAATCAGGAGTTTTTAACACAATGACCCTTCACATGGTTTACTTGTGTTTTACATATCAATATCTCATTCCTTTACTGCGCTGATACTTGTTTTAGTTCATCTGATCTCCTCTATACATGAAAGATCAGATAAAATCATCCTCATCATCAGCTGCAGAATCACATCACGTCTCTCTCCATGACTAAATACAGTAACAGAAAGAGATCATATACATGCACATGTCCACACAAAACTCTGATTGGTCAGATGAAGGTGCGGGTCAATCTCATGGAAACACACCCATGTCATATTTCACCACAAAATCCAAAAGAATAAAAGCGAGTAAAATAAATGATTCTCTAATGAAGAAATCTATTTTTAGGACTATTAAGAGTTTTGTGAAATGATTTTTTAATGACAATTTGGCACATTACTGTAATGCGTCTGGATGTTTTACTTTTGAGTTTTAGTTTCTAATAATTCTCAATGGTGATTGTTATTAGATTGTCATTTATAGTCGATTATTTCTTGTACTTTATTAGGCTAAATGTAATTTCTTCATTTTAAATAGGAGCAAATCAAACATGTTTGAGAGATTTCCCTTAAAATCATATATATAAACACACACACACACACACACATTCCACTGAGACACAAACACTGAACACACCTGCTAAATGAGCAACAAACATTTACATGTGCTGTGTTTAGAAGACTGCATGAGAATTTAATGTCCTGTCAAACTTTAACATCTAAACATCACACACACACACACACACACACACACACACACATGCACACACACACACACACACACACACACACACACACACACACACACACACACACACACACACACACACACACACACACACACACACACACACACACACACACACACACACACACACACGCATGCACACAGTTCTTAAGTGATGCTCCTAATGAATTATTCATAAGATCTGATGTGTTTAATATTCACACCTTGTAGCTCCTCCTCCCCACGCTGGGTGTGTGTGTGTGTGTGTGCATGTGTGTGTGTGCATGTGTGTGTGCATGTGTGTGTGCATGTATTGCTTGTATCAGCAGATATCACACACACGCGTGTCATCATCACATGAGCTTCACATTGCTCTTAAACTGCAGCAGTAATTCTGCGTCACACAAGAGACATGTTTACAACAGCACTACAGTATATCATAAAACATGTGCATGATCTCTATTATCAATAACCTGTATAATCAATAGCCTGAATACCAGCAGCTTAATGGTGAGAAAAAACAACCGATTCATCAGTTCAACATTAAAGACCTGCGGCGGTACAGATGGATGTGTCTGATCACAGGATCGCTCTACACGAGCCATTACAACAGAGAAATATGCAGCTGATTTACAAGACCAGGTGCTTCCTGAATAAACACGATTCCTGTATTACAGGATCATACTGATCCCATACACACACACGACTAAACAAACTGAGGAGCGACAGGAACGCTGTGATGAGGTCAAACACATTCCAGCACTTCCAATGAAACACATCTGTGTGTGTGTGTGTGTGTTTACCTGAATGGCAAGAGCTCGGAAAACGACAGCTCGCAAATACTGCATCGGGTCTTCAGGGCCTTCCCATTTATTCTGCCAACTTAATGGGCACTGAGAGAGAGAGAGAGAGAGACAGAGAGAGAGAGAGAGAGAGAGAGAGAGAGAGAGAGAGAGAGAGAGAGAGAGAGAGAGAGAGAGAGAGAGAGAGAGAGAGAGAGAGAGAGAGAGAGAGAGAGAGAGAGAGAGAGAGAGAGAGAGAGAGAGAGAGAGAGAGAGACATCTCTGACTTTTGTTGAGATTCATGTCTGACATCAGTGTGCAAATCTATTCCCAAAGTGACAGAAAAAGCTTGAGAATGTTCATGTTAAATTATAAAAGCAGCCCTTCCACTAAAGAGCAGATGCAAACAGCAATTTCTGGCTCATCACGTCTCTGTAGTGACACTAAAGCTCAGACTTCATTTCCTTAAAAGACTATCAACAGCTTTCTTAAGAAAAAAGGTTTTTTTACTTTCCTTCTCAGTCTTTTAACTGTCAGGTGTGGTTTTGCCACATTGTGACCAAACTAATGACTATTTGATATGTCCTGACCCTGACTTCCTGTTTCAAATTGAAATATGGTACATTCCTCACTTCATGTCCTTAAATGTTTTTTGCCTTTAAACACATTTTACCTCCTGGTTCAAGAGCGCAGTGGCCATTTTATGAACATCAGCCGTCAGGAGCGACGTGCCTCTGATGACCTTACTGAGCGAGGCCAGCGATTGGTGGATGTTCTGGACCAATCGCACGCCGTTAAACTGCTCCAGCTGGACGAACGAGAGAACGGGAGAGCCGATGCCTTGGCTGGGCAGCGCAACCTTCTGATGAATCAATGAGGAACCCTGAGAAAAATAATCAGAATGACCTCTGACACGGCATACACATGGACCAATCATGAACAACCTGATGCATACTGAACATTAAAAAATTTTTTTATTTTCATTAGGTGATCAAAAATGAACCTGGCCAATCACAGTGAAGCAAATAGCAGAAAGTGGGATAGATCTTATCAACTTTTAAACCTGAAGAGAAACTAGTGCTAAGAGTAAAACATGATAATCTAATAATCCTTCAGCTGTTTCTGCTGTGTGATCTCAACAGCGGCACACTTCAGGTTGTTTTATGAATCTGTCACAATCTAATGAAGCTTGGCAAACGGGGCTGTAATTGAAAAATTAGCCACTTGAAAACTACACCAGCCCAGACATTTACATTTCTGCATTTGGCAGATGCTTCTAACCAAAGTGACTTAAAGTACTTTCAAGCTACAGTATGTTCATCTTATGCTCTTAAGAATCAAACCCACAACATTTGCCCGACTAACTGAGCTTCAGAAACACTGGAAATAAAAAAAAACATATGAGGATAATATTATGCTTACCTGATTGAGTCGTTTCCACAGGTTGAGCACAGGTGAAAGAGCATTTGACCAGATCTCTCTGTCGAATTTACAGCCGGCAGCTACAGGTCTGCTCAGAATCCTCAGCTGAGAGATGACCTGCGCGCACGCACACACACACACACACACACACACACACACACACAAACACACATGTGAGATGAGAGCTGTAAAGGCCCCGTGTGACTGTGGTAAAGTGCAGTAGAGGTGTGGATGACACCCATCTGATAAATTGGTCTTATTACAGGAGCTGAACACACACACAACACACACACACACACACACATATAAACTCTGCAGCAGTGTGTGTGTGTGTGTGTGTGTGTGTGTGTGTGTGTGTGTGTGTGTGTGTGTGCGTGCGTGCGTGCGTGCGTGCGTGCGTGCGTGTGTGTGTGTGTGTGTGTGTGTGTGTGTGTGAGCACATAGATCAGTCTTAACCTGACAGTGACAAATAAGAGCTCAGTTTACTGCAGATACAGAGAGAGTCTGTGTGATAGTGAGCTGAATGAGGCTGATTGTTCGTTTCATGCACTAAACAGCAGGACATTTAGACTCTGACATCAGATTTGTGCCACAGATGTAAATGATCCTCAATCATGTTGCTTGTTCAAGAGTGACTTGAGGACGTGTTCTGAACCGCATCTGGAGATACCATCCAAAACACAAAACATGAAATCCCAACATGTGTGTGTGTGTTTTACTTTGTCTGTCAGCAGCACATTATGGATTGTGGTTTACATCCAACAGCAAAGAACAACACACACACCTTTGATGTCGAGGAATGTCCCGATACAGTGCTCTCTCTCTCAATACAACACACACACACACACACCCTGTGAGCTGATGATTCTCTGTGCAGATCTCTCTATATTTGCAGGAAGACCAAAGAAACTGGGTTTGTCATCCTCAGGAAGACCATCCACCAGCACACGGTAATCCTACACACACATTTCAAAGTAAATATTAAATTCATTATTAAATCATTTCTGAATGATCTGGATAGTGACTGAGATTACACACCGCTATGCTGCAGGAGTTGGGCAGGTGTATTTGTGAGGGGAAGGTGTGTGTTTTCTTCATGCGAGAGTGTGATTGTGTGAGGAGTTGTGCGTTAAAGAACTGCTGCAGGTACGATCGAAGAAC
>CM032811.1:14813866-14878866 GCA_019155185.1 Beaufortia kweichowensis
AATAATAAAAATAACAAAAGGTCAGTGATGAAAAGGGATGATGCTCCTGAACTCCATAACACAAATCTAAAGCATCTGCTACAATAAGAAAAGACAAGACGAGAGAGAATGAATGAAAGAATTAAGGAAACTGAAAGAAAAGGTTTATAAAAATTTCTGGGTCAGTGTTTGTATGTTGATTGTCATCAGCATCTGTTGTGTGTTGAAGGTAAAAGAGATAAATGTTGTGTTTATACAGGTTTTAATGAAGTCTCATTACAAGCAGCCCTAGAGGACATCAATCAACACTAATTGTGTGTGTGTGTGTGTGTGTGTGTGTGTGTGTGTGTGTGTGTGTGTGTGTGGTTTTACACATGGCTGATCTGAAGTTATAATAAGCTGATGACTAAAGCTGAATCAATAGCTGTGTATTGACTGAAGTCAGGTGTACAGATCGATATAATAAATGTGAAGTATCATTAATTAAATTCAAGAGTAAAGCTCAACACAATCTCATGCCACAACATATATTATACATGCCTGATTCACATGAGAGTGTGTGTGTGTGTGTGTGTGTGTGTGTAAGGGTGAGGGATCTCTCTAAAATTACCCAAAGCTTGAGATGCAAACGCTGCCATTGCACTCTGTAATCGGTCTGGTCTTAAAGCTTGAACCACCAACACCTAAGAGAGAGAGAGAGAGAGAGAGAGAGAGAGAGAGAGAGGGAGGGAGAGAGAGAGAGAGAGAGAGAGAGAGAGAGAGAGAGAGAGAGAGAGAGAGAGAGAGAGAGAGAGAGAGAGAGAGAGAGAGAGAGAGAGAGAGAGAGAGAGAGAGAGAGAGAGAAAAGAGAGACAGAGACAAAGAGAGAGAGAGACAAAGAGAGAGAGAGACAAAGAGAGAGAGAGAGAATGATGTGCTTTTTTCTGTGTTTGTCACTTTAAATGTAAAAGCATAATGAACTCTGATTGGTGCACGCTGTTGATTGACAGCTTACCTGCTGAAAGAGAGAGATCTTCCTGGCAATAGAAGGCGGGACTTCCTGTTCGCAGCAGGAACTGCGTGAGAATGGGAGCCAGAGATCTGTGTCGTTGAGACACAGAGACTGATATAACACGGGAAAAGTAGTCTGGACAGAAAACAAGAACAATGTTATCAGTCAACATAATGCACACAAAAAGAGCATCACATGCTGTGAACTTCACACAAGTCTGCTATTTGTTTTACAGTGTTAAATTGACTTTGTGGGGAAGTAAATTAACACTTGGCCAGTCTAGTATTGTTGCTCGTATCATCTGGCATGAGAACCGTCTTTCTGTATTGTGTCACTGTTACACTGACGCGAGAGACTCACTTTGAGCAGTGCGACAGCCGTCAGTCTCTCCTGATCAATCCACGATGGAAACTGTTCTCGTAAAGACGTCTGGGAGTCCTGAAGAAACAAGAATTTTTACGACTGAACAAGAGGAGACGAAAATTATTCGGAGAGAAAAACAGTGTAAAGAAATTCATACCGTTTTCCTAACCATGTCGCCAACGATGAGCCCTGTGAAAACGTCCCATTCCTGCATGAAACACAGTCATCAGATCAGCACAATCACATGATAGTGTTTCTCTTCTGTTACGCTGTAATTTCGAGTTTATGAAAACGACTGAAAAACTGTATTTGTGTACGTCTCACATTCTCCTGAAACAGTTCTGGATTCATTCCCTTCACAAAGTGCAGCGCGAACATCAGCTGATCCGCCTAGAAACACAAATTACACAGCAGTGATGCAATCTGTTAAAGTATATAGCCAGTGAAACGATGTGATGTCATAACATCAATCCATGACATCATCCTTTAGCACTTAAATCAATGTAAATGCGCAGGCTCTGATTGGTGCTGTGGATTTAAAGTGGGAGGAGTCATCTCATTGGGATTATAATGATTGGTGCTGTATTGTTTGGCACGTGCGTTACCTTGAAGAGAGAGCGGCAGATGTACTCATACACCATGTTCTTCAGACTCGTCTCCAGTGTGACGATTCTTACGTCTGTACTCTCGCTTTCCTGAATCACACAAACACAGTTACTTCCTGTATCAACATTCAAGTAAAGCCATCAGTGTGTGTGACGTGTGTCACCTGTTTGTTCTGCAGCGCTCTGTGGAAGAGACGCAGGAACGACGCCAAACTGAATCTGTACATGTTATTAATCTTGGATAGATCCGTGATCACAAAGTACATCTTGCTGGCCGTCTCAGCCAATGGCAGGTAAGCATCTCTCTCCTAGCGAGAGAATAAAAAGAGATGTTACACTGGTGCCATCTGGTGTCTTCAGTATAATCCCACACTCCTTCTCAGCGTCACCTGGTCGAGCGATGTCTGTAATCGGTGAGACTCAGTCAGTGATTGGTGGATCAGAGCGCTGCTGGCTTTAGTCTGGTTCAGTGACTCAATCAACTCCTTGTTCTCCAGAACATTCCCTTGAGCTGTGGCTAACGTCTACATACACACAAACACACACGGTTATTAGCTCCTGTGTCAGAGCAAAGCATTCTGGGAACAACAGAGAGAGAAAGAGAGAGAGAGAGAGAGAGAGAGAGAGAGAGAGAGAGAGAGAGAGAGAGAGAGAGAGAGAGAGAGAGAGAGAGAGAGAGAGAGAGAGAGAGAGAGAGAGAGAGAGAGAGAGAGAGAAAGAGCATTGTGGGATTGATCTTTCTGTACCTCTAACAGTGACTCCTCCAGTTGAGCTAGCTGAATCTTCTTCTCTTCCTCCTGTTGTACGAGTTTCGTTTTTTGGCTCTCCAGTTCAGGTTTCTCCTGCTGAATGGTCAATGCTAGCAGCTAAAGACACACACACACAGACAATCATGATGCACCCTGATAACGCTCACATGGGTCTAAACACTAGTGGTTTATCGTGTGTGTGTGTCACCTGTCCTCGCAGGCCTGCTCTTGTAGTGGTGAAGTTGACCTTTGTGATTACAGATGCTGCATCCGGTGGTATGAATGGACTTGGGTTACGGGTTGCCAGAAAGAGGCGGAAATCCTCATTGTAGTCGATGACTTTGTCTCCAATCTGCACCACATATCGTGGCCCTGACACACACAAACACACAAGGAAAGATTATTTAGGTAATACTAGACTACTGCTATATATTACACCTCACACACCACTAGACCCAAACATATACACTGGGTATGTTCCTGTAGCTCAGTTGATAGAGCATTGCACTATAGAACGAAGGTTGAGGGTTTGACACACAGATGTATAATATACATACATAAATACTGTAAGTCACTTTGAATAAAAGCATAAAATGCATGAATGTAAATGTGATCTAATGAATTGCATACTGAAATATGTGGCATGGAAATACATAATGAATGCAGTCCTGAGTGCCAGACTGATGTGGAATCCCTCCTTGTAGGATGATTTGTGGTTGCCAGATTGTGAGAAAGGAGCAGGATGCATTTTGTGTGTCTGTGTTTGTGTAATGCAGAAGTCTGTACACACCCTCTTTAATTTCCCTCTCCTCACTCAACCACAGAAAAACACTCAGTTTATCTTCCTCCCACTGGCACCAAATACTCTCAAGCATATCTGTGCCTCCACACACACACACACACACACACACACACACACACACACACACAGGAGGATTCTGTGATGCACATGAGTCTTATTTTGTACACACAGCTGGAACAGGAGGATAAACACACTGAAATCAAGAACGTGTTTGTGTGCGTCTCACAGTGAAGCATCTACAGTAACCAGCCGTGATGTGAAGTTAAGCATCACCTCTCTCTCTCTCTCTCTCTCTCTCTCTCTCTCTCTCTCTCTCTCTCTCTCTCTCTCTCTCTCTCTCTCTCTCTCTCTCTCTCTCTCTCTCTCTCCTCACCTTGTGCAATAAGGTCTCGTCGCAGCAGCGGGTACAGAACAGGTTCCACCCCATCCATCTCCTGAATGATAAGAGTTTTGCCGAAGCGTACGGCTAACTCCAACACCGTCGTGAAGTTAGCATCCTAAAAACACATCACATAACATTAACATTACAATTGAAATGTGATGAGTGAACCAGAAGTTTTTGTTAAACCCCCTTTTTCAACTGCAAACAAAAACTTAAGATACTTCACAACAAAACTGACAAAAATATACTAAACATGCATTATTTTCATACTGCCTACTGTTTGATGCTCTGTAATGAAGCAAGTTACCAGTTCAATGAGAACACAGTCTGTGTGTTTACCTGTTGGTTTATAATCTCCAGCCGATGCTCTTTTAGATGAATTCTCAACCATTCTGTGGCACGAGATGATGGGTCAATCAAAAACGGACAGGAAACACTCTACAGAAGACAAGAGCAAATTAACTCAACAGAAACAGCGGCGGGTGAGACTCGATTTCCGTCATCAGGAATTGACTGGATAATGAATTGATTGCAAATATGAAATAATATCACAATGCTACAATGGAAAGGGAAGTTATTGGAAGCCAAGTAAATAAAACCAGTGTGTGATCTCACCTGTGATCTTATTTCATTAATCTGATGATGGCATGAGGAGGCAGACACATGAATGAGTGAGTGAATGAATGAGCGTGAACGCTGGGCACTATGAGAAACACAGACGCTGTGTGTGTGTTACCTGCAGGATGACCAGAGCGTTCTCCATAGACAGATCATCAGACGGCAACCCTTCACTCTTCCAGATCAACTGCTCACTCTCAGAACACAGGAAGTGACGCAGATCAAACTCTGCCAATCAGAGGACACGGCTGTTCAAGCCTCGACCAATCAGAAGACATACATTTCTAGCCTTGAGACTTGCGTGTTACATATCTTAACCATAAAGAAGAAATCTATTGATATGGAAAGTAAATAATTGAACGTGTGTGTGTGTTACTCTGTAGTCCTGAAGTGTTGATCCAGTTGTCCAGACTGATGCGTCGCTGATCTTCAGGAGCTGCCGGCAGATACGTGATGAAAGCGGCTGAGAGTTGAGCTCTCTTAGGAAGAGTGTCCAGCTCCTCGCTGATTTCATCCACCTACACACACGCACATCAGAAAAACACACCTTCATACACACATAAACACAGACACTGAAATGCAACATCAGTAAACACACACACACACCTGTGCGGTCCAGCGTGTGTGTTCTCCATCTAACTGCTGTAAGAGTTTCTCAGCGGCGCTGATGGTCTCTTGAGCTCTGTTGACCTCTGACTCCAGCTGAGCTGCTTCAGTGGTACGACACTGAAATCTGAACATGACAGACACACATCAATATCATGCTGCTTCACAAACCATTTCATTCTGGCCAAAATCTACAGCAGAATCACTTCTGTGGATATAAGAAGATGGCAGAATGAAGATGCAGTGAAGATTTAAACAGAATAAATAGTCAATAAAAGTCCCTAGTGTGGCTGTAATGATGGTTGTAGTGGATCTATGTCTAAATATAATAATATAATATAATATACTTTATCTTTTCCCCTAGTGTAAACACCTTTGAAATCAGTTGGCTTAACAAGACAGGTTATAAAACACAGCAGGATTTTTAAGAAGAGAGTAAAAACATACTTCTCCTTTAGCTGCAGAACTTTATCTCCCACAGAGTTCAGCTCCTTTTCCAGTCTGTTCTTACGGCTCTCTGTTTTACGGAGGTTTCTAGAAACAAACAGTAAGAACACTTACTTCCCTCTTAATATAATCCACATCTGAAATGAGTGTGTATACTGACTCCATGAGTCCCGTGTGTTCCGTCTCCAGCGGTTGAATCTTCTCCAGGACGTGTGAGTATTGAACATTCGCTTTCACCCAGGCGGCCAGAGGAGCGGCGGCTGCACTCGCGTACTTTGCGTTCTACGACGTAAGAAACACAGTTCACTAAATGTTGTACTGTATGTGAAATAATTGATCAAGCTGCTACACTGTGTTGCAATTGAAGTGATTAAATCTTATCGCTGGGTTTAATCTGTGGTGTGTATATGTGTCTATCTGACCTTGGGGTCAAATGATGCTCTGTTTCGATGCAGCAGCTCCTCGACACTCTGCCTGATGTCACGAGTGATGTTGCGAGCGTCAAACGTGACGATATCTTCTCGTACTCCCCGCTTGGCTAAAAAACTGCCGTTTATAAACACTCCATTAGCTCTTCAATTATTCAACTCATTTAATGGTTTTAACTGAAAGCAAATGGCCTAACGCCTCTACACACTTATTTGCAATGAAAATGTGCTAAATTAAAATCCTCAATTAGACCAGAAAGAGATTAGATTCATTTAGCCAGAAGAGCGTGAAGGTGTATAAAGTGCTACGACAGTTTAATTTCCCAGGAAGAGATAAACACCGTAAATAAAGACGGCGTTCATCCTGTTACGGCCGTTAAAACGTAATATAAGCCGTGAGTAACGAGAGAGAGCAGCCCACACATACTCTCGTTCTCTCTCTCTCTCACCTCTTCATGCTGACCCAAGAAGTGTCAAATATTCCCATGAGTCTCAGCACTCCCTCCAGGATGTCTCGGATGACGTCGGGCGGCATGCGCAGGGAGCGGATCTCCGACAGGGACTCTGACTTGATGTTACCCACTGCTTGCTTTGCCTCGTCAACCAAGGGCTGAGTGCACATATGCAACACACATGCAATAAACAACAACAGATGGATAAGATTAGAAGATCAGAACAGGCGATCTGAATAGGTATGTTCAGGTGTGTTCATGTGATCCGGACAGGTGTGGTCATGTAATGTGAATGAGGGATCTGGACAGGTGTGCTGACCTGGACCTCTCTAAGCTCCTCATCAATGTTCTTCTTGCGCTCTTCGATCTTGGAGACCTCCTTCGCCATTCTCTCTTTGATCTTCTCCATCTCAGTCTTCTGGTCACTGGCATTCTGAAACAAACACACAAACACATTCAGAAAACAACACACTGTCTGTTTATTCACACACATGCCTCACAAACACAGACCTGCATGGACAGGGTGATTTCCTGCAAGGCTGCATCAGCCTCGGCCTGTTTGGTCTTCAGTAAGCTGCTCTGCTCGGCCGCCCGCCTCTTTAACTCATCCACCAATGCCTTCGCTTCATTCAGCTTGGCCACGCCTGCCTGTAAGTGCTGTTGTTTCTGGGTCAGTTCTTTGCGTTTCGAGCTGTAGATGGACTGGTACACCTGCAGAAAACGTAGGTATTGACTGGGCGTCGCTCCGAATTCCCTACACGACTCGTGGATCATCAGGAAGGAGCGGTAGAGGTCTGCGTGTACAGACGCTAAAGTGACAACCAATCAGAGAGCAGTTACACATCTAGGCCAAGAAAAACAATATAACGTGAACTATAGTGTTTCATACCAGATTTTTTGTTTTTTTCTCCATTCTTCTCATCTTCTTTCATCCTCGAGAGCAGCAGCTCTGGGATCTACAGGCGAGTCACATGACCAAAGAGATGAACTTTCTGTCTGTTAAATGAATGAGTCATCTCTGTGGTTAAAAGAAAACTATCTTCACCTTTTTCATGCTGCTGTCTGACCAGCTCTCCATCCACTGGACCGAGCACTTCCTGTAGAGGGCGGGGTTACTCTCACAGTTAATGGTGAAGTGTTCATTAGTGCAGTCCATGATCAACACCACATGGAGGTTCTGCTGAACACCTGCACACACACAAGAATAACACAAAACATTCAAAAACATTCACTGCAGAAAGAAAATGTTGTGTATGCTGATGTTGTCCCCAAACATTTGTGTGTGTTTGTGTGTGTTTGTGTACTCACAATGGGAGAAATAGTTCAGAACTGGCGCAGTAAAGCCGTCCTGTGACGCCTGATCTTTCAGAGATGATAGCAGAGGTTCCAGTTCTTCAGTAGAGTACAAACCTGGAACTTCACCTAGAACACACACAAATAAAAAAATACACACGTCACATAAAACTACTGATTGTAATGAACTCTGGGAATTAAATAGACTATCCAGGGAATTGTTCAAACAGATATAAACTGATAAAATGAGTTGCTGATGAGTTTAAACTGACCTGAGGACAGCAGACTGTTGATCATCTCCAGGAAAGAGGGATGAACAAACTGATGATCTTCCAACAACAAAACCACCTGCTGTCCGTCCACTGCAGCCAACTGCATCACCTACACAGACAGAGAGAGAGAGAGAGAGGGAGAGAGAGAGGGAGAGGGAGAGGGAGAGGGAGAGGGAGAGGGAGAGGGAGAGGGAGAGGGAGAGGGAGAGAGAGGAGAGAGAGGGAGAGAGAGAGAGAGGGAGAGGGAGAGAGAGGGAGAGGGAGAGAGAGGAGAGAGAGAGAGAGAGACTTTAATGATCTCTTATAGAGAGAGAGAGAGAGAGAGAGAGAGAGAGAGAGAGAGATTTACAGAGAGCCTACTTTAATGATCTCTTATATAGTTCACTCATACAGATTCTTACAGTTTTGAGGTCAGATTTGAAGTGTTTCAGTGAGTATGAGCGAGAGATTTTAGGAGTAAAGAGAGTGGCTCCATGCATGTGGCTGACCACAGACGTGGCCGTGCGTCGCCCAACACCACTACGACCCGCCAACAGCAGCGAGCCGCCCGGAGAGCTCAGAACACGGTCCAGACGAGACATGTAGTCTAGAACCTCAGGGAACAGCAGAATGTCCAACTCCCGGTTCTCACGGCCGTACAGAACAATTCCCTGAACAGACACAACAGACACAGCTATGACATTTTTCAATTATTTGGGTATTGTGAAGGTATGATTGAGATTCCCGTCTGACCTTGTGTATGACCTCACTGAGGTCACTGGTGTTGAGACGGGCGAGGGGTTTGCCGTGAGGTGGAAGAGGCTGACCAAGAGCCCGTCCCTCATGAGATGTGGCCCAAGTAACAAAGTATGTATCTTTAATAAAACACAACATCCACATCCGTGACTACCTAAAATATAGAGCAGTAAAAGAAACACAAAGTTTGTGTATAACCTGTGATGTTGTCAAGGGCATCAGAGCTCCAGTCGCCCCTGATGACTGATGACAGAATGTTATCAAACACATTCAGGTCTTTAGATGTCACTAATCGGTCCCTGTAGAGACGACGAGCTTCATACGCCACCACCTCTAAGACCGAATCTACTGCTGATTTACCTGTACACATACACAAACAGAGAAAGTCAAATTAAATAAAATCTAAAACCCACTGAGCTATAAACCTAGACTCTCATTTTGACCAAAATCTAAGACAGCATTACACACACGCCAAGCTCAGTAAAAATGTCAGTCTCTTAATGACATCTCTATAAATGTGTTTTGCTCACCTGTGCTCATGTCATATCGGAGCAGATTCAGGACCCACTGTGTGAGCAAACACGGGGTGAACAGATAATGACTGTGATCGTCCACTGAGAATTTAGCCTTCACCTGAAATCACAAAAACACATGAAATCACGTGTGCAGGCAGACACACTGACCCTCTTCCCAATTCACACATTTATACAGCGCACTAAAAGTGCATAGTACCAAATTAAACATGCTATGGGATGCAACAGTAATGTTTGGAAAGGTAAAAATATTGACTTGTACTTTATTCTATAAGATTTGGAGTGCCAGTTAGACTCTTTAATTTGAGATCGGACCTGTTCGTAGACCTGCACCATTGAACTGGCCAGCTGATGAATCCTCCCTGCAGAGCTCCAGGTTGGATCATTACCCAGAGTGCTTTGCAGCACAGGTCTCAGGTAGGCACTGTAGATAGTCTGCAGTTGTTCTCTGTCTGGATAACTACAGAAAGAGAAAGCTTAATGCTTGTGTCAGTGGTGTATGATTTGTAAATGAAACACAAATCGACACTTTGCAGCATCCCTGTGCAACTTACTCAATGGTGCAGATGCGAACGATGGAGGTGAAGCGTGATGTAAGGGGGTGTCGTCCCACAACGCCCCCTGCTGACATGGAGGCCACAATCTGAATATTCTCCAGCCCAACCCACTCCAGGTGCTCATCATAGAAGCCCTGATACGTCAAGACCTGAGAAAGAAAACTGTTGTTATGAAGACCTCCCATTATATAAAGAATGGCACAAAAGCATAGTTTTGGTGTGGAAAACTACGAAAAGTAAAGTTGGGACCTGCTGTAAGAAGGCGATGAGGTTACTCGTGCCCCACTTGTCGGGTTTGGGCAGGTTGATGTCTTTGAGGTACAGCACCAGTCTCTCACAGTCTTTGGGTCGGTACACACGGCCCGTGTTGGAGCTGATGATCAGACACGTGTGGGAGAGTTTTTGCAGAACGTGACGGGATGATGTCTGAGCGCTGCAGTGCACCACTGCCACCTGTGTGGAGCGCAACTGAGAAAACGCACAGCGCAGGAGCATTCTGAAACACACAAACCATCTGAATTTATATCTAAAGATTTTTATGTTTGTAAGTGTGTGTTACAGCGAGTGAGCGCGTGTTTTTTTCTTACCCTTTTCCGCATCCCTCAGGTCCCACCAGCAGGAACGGCTGCCTGTGATTGGACGAGAGCCACGGTTTAAAGAGGTCGAGACCCCGCTGCATGTCAGGTGTGTGTATGATGGGAAGATTCTGTGGGTTATTGAAATCCTCCACACACAATCCCTCCCCTCGCTGAAGCTCATACGCACACAGACGGCCTGAAGCTGGGTCGTAATATGTGTCCAGAGGCTTCCGGGGATCAGGAGGAGTTTCTCGAGCCCAACTCAATACCTACAAACACACGCACACTTTTAAGAGCTCATAAAGAGAATCAAATCCTCAAATGGCTCAGAAATGTTCTTGGCCTTTTATTGTATGATGTAGACATGACAAACTAAACATAAGGTGCAAGAAACCTCTAGTAAGTAAATGAAACACTACAGAAGCTGTTGAAAATATCTTCTAAAGAGATATCACTAAAGAGTCACGGCCTGCTAAGATGCTGCTGTTTCTTTAAAGCGTGTGGTTTAAATGATGACCCATCATAAGCATTCATTTGAACGAACGGCTTTTAAATTAAACATCAGGAGGTAAAGCTGGTCAGGCGTGAAATTACATTTCCCATAAACCCGTGCGACTCTGACCTCCTTGGCAAACTCCTGCCGGCATCTGAGGGGGAGATTTCCCCCCAAACCACGGATGAGTCCGACAACAAACTGTCCTCTTTCCGTCACCCCTCTCAGATGAGACAAACCGTTCAGCACCGTGCCGACCAGACTGGTGTCCACCACAAAATCACTCTACAGAGAGAGAAAGAGTGATGTATTATGCTGTGACTATACTGAACACACCGGAGCTGTGAAAGTGTTTGGTACCTGTTTGAGAACCCAGTCGAGAGCTCTGTGGAAATAATCATTAAGCCAGTTATCCAAATTTATTCTGTTCTCCTCGTTTTCTCTCTTCAGCCACGACTTGACCAGAGAGCTCACATCAGTGTCTTCATCACTGCAAAAAGCACACACACACACCATCAGCTCCACTGGTTATATTAGAGGCATCTGATTGGCTGCTTTAAGACTGATGACACTCTCCGATTGGCTGCGTGATGCGGATCAGCAGTACCTGAGGAAAATCATGCCCATGCGGGAGATGGTGGCGGGTGAAGCACAGCTCAGATCGTGCGTCTCGAACAGGAAGTTGACGTTGGGGCCAAACTGAATTCTCTCACCGCTTGGCATCGTGAGTAACCGATTGTCATCCAGCACAGAGTTTAATGATTCGATCCATTCTGGGTCGATGTCTCCATCACATATGATCCATGAGTTCACCTCTGACACAGACAGAGAGACAGACAGGGTGAGAGACAGACGTGAGTGTGTTCAGCGTTTGCTGTGTTTTGTTGTGAGGTCTTACCCTGTGGCTCCCTCACCACCTGACGGGCGGAGGACGTCAACACCCCGTCTGACCACTCTCGCGTGTCCATGTCGATGTGTCCCAGCAGCTGCTGGCGTGGCATTGCTTTAGGGTTCATAGTGTATTGTTTCACAACACGACCCATCCGGGCCAGCGCCGCACGCAACATTCTCCACAGCGTGGATTTTCCCGCTCCGCTGGGTCCCACTATCACCACACCCATACGCTGTCTGAGCTGCTCGTACAGCTCCAGAGCCTTCTTCATCTACAAACACATTTAGTAGAAACACGTAGAAGTGTATGTGCGGTGTAGAGAGTACAGTATAGACTTTGTAGTGTGTAGGGTAAAGGCTGTAGGGGTTAGTGTGTAGGGCGCACCTGGCTAGGTATGATTTCAAGTCGTGCCTCCTCATAAACAGCCAACAGAGCGGATCTGAGCGTCTCATACTCCACATCCTTAAAGTCCACCCCAGGAAACACGTCACCGACCAGGGCGTCAAACCGTGAGCTATCGGCAAACGTCAGTTTTGACATGGTGTTCAACCTCAGAGCCTGAACCACTAAGCTGCTCTCCTTCACTACAAACACACAGTCAGAATGATCCGTCTGAATTGATCCACTCGTGTGATTATTGACATTAAAGTAAATAAGAGTCTCTTACTATAATTGTTGTTTTGTCTCTGTAACTGCAGTAAACTTCCACAGCCTCTCAACACCGTCTTCAGCGCCCGTAAACCCCAGTCATAATGCTGCTGGGGCGTCAACAGCTCCCTGTAAACAAACACACGTGTGAAACACATCTGTGAGCTGCGATGACATTGATAACTTTAACCCAAGACTATTCTTATATTGGCTACAGAAATATAAACATGACATACATATAATACACACTCTTTTCTCTACCTGGCCAGATTAAATATGGCGATGAGTTTTCGTCCAAGCATCTTGCCTTCCTTAAATCCTTCTGAGTACAGAATCACTTCGGCGATTAGCTCATTATCAGGACTTGTCATGGCAACCGGTCGGAAGAGCTGTTTCAGATTATCTGGCAACTTCTGCCGCCCTCCGTATCCTTTACCTGCTGGGTTCATGGTAATAAAGATGCCCGAGTTTGGGTCCAACTCCACCTGAAGACAAACACAACAAAATATTTCCAAGTCTCTCAAAACATCTGTATGTGTGTGCTGCACGTGCGCGTCACCTCTTTATGAAGTAGTTGGCAGATGGTTTGATGGTTCTTCAGTGAGTTCTGGATGGCCTGGATCTGCATTGAGACAGCAGAGAGCACGGCCTCCTCCAGACGATTGAACTCATCAAAACAACCCCATGCTCCACACTTTACCAGACCAACAAATATCCGTCCCATTGACTTCACGTCTATACCCTACAACACATGAATATATCCCATGTTCAATTGCTATAACGTTGATAATGCTTTCTGTGTTCAAACTAATTCTGGTAAAGTCTGAAATTACTTTTCACAAGCTGTGCCAGAAATATAGTTGGGTCACATTTTCCTTGAAGCTTAATGCATATTGTTTCTTGCTAGTCGAATGGATTTGTTTGCATATAATCAGTGTAAAGTAATTGTGTCAGCACTTTCAGATGTGTTTGGCTCTCTCTCTGTCTTAAACTTCAATCAATAATGTTTTAGTTCTGTTTCAATTCTGCATTAAAGTGAAACAAAGAGATCAATATTAAACCAAGTGGATTCATTTAGACATCATGACAAATGCTGTTACATTATAACACAGACCGTATGTATGGAGCTAGATGTGTTAACTAGTTGTGTTAAATGTATCTGGTATATGGTGTTTATATGTGTTTGTACCTCATCACAGTTGAAGACCAGCACCTGTCTACCGAACAGTCCTCCCAGGGCTTTGACCGACTCGGTCTTGCCGGTTCCAGCGGGGCCGTAAGGATTCCCACCCAAACCCATCTTCATGGCCTGAGTTAATGTTAGATAACACTTATCTGTCAGAGGTGTGTGAACCAGTTTAGAAGCATTACCCTGAGAAAGAGAGAGAGAGAGAGAGAGAGAGAGAGAGAGAGAGAGAGAGAGAGAGAGAGAGAGAGAGAGAGAGAGAGAGAGAGAGAGAGAGAGAGAGAGAGAGAGAGAGAGAGAGAGAGAGAGAGAGAGAGAGAGAGAGAGAGAGAGAGAGAGAGAGAGAGAGAGAGAGAGAGAGAGAGAGAGAGAGAGTTATTGAGACCCGTATTTGTAATTGTAATGTTGGTATCATGACACTAGATCTTCACCTGATACTCATACGTATAGTTGAATTCAGCGTCCACCATCTGTATAGAGCAGCACTGATCTGAGTTCAGGTAGAAGCGGAGCTGTTTCTTCCAGGTCCAGTCATCAACACTGAGCACCTGAGCATCTCTCAGACACTGGACCACAGAGATGTTGTGGATCACATCAAGAATCAGAGCCTTCAGCTTCATCTGCACAACTCTGGATTCTGAAACACAAGCAGATCAGAACAAACCACTGAGAACAAGTTACAGTACTAGTATTAAAAAAACCTGTTCATAAACCTTACAGTAACAGTGACGCTTTTATACTGCAGTAAAATCTCATAAACATGCTTCATGACAAGCTGTGCTGTGATCACCCGGAAACAAGTGCATCTGTTCTGAATCATTTATGACCTGAAGCAGCAGTTTTGCCAGAGTGACTTATAAGCAGAATTAGCAGTAATCTCTTATAACAGTACGGCTCATCAGAGCCTCAATAGGCCTGAATTTATTGTGAATATTACTGGAGCTTCAGGGAATAAACAGACTGAAGAGCTTTATCGACGCTCACTGTCTCTTTACTCATTTGATTAAACTGACGATTAACAAACGCTGTAAACATGCAGACAGAGAATCAGAGGCTTGATTTCAGATTTTTTTTCAGAAGAAGATATTGTGCATTGTGGTGTAAGTGTAGAATGTGTGTCAGCACATTGTGTACCTGTAGACTCATCAGTACCGGTGTTGACACTGGTGTAATGTTCCAGTTTGGCGGTGAGCTCCTGCTCCAGCTGATGAAGGGTCTGATGTCGTATGGCATTCTCCACATCGGTCGTGAACTGGATCTGCTCTGCCACACACAGAATCTGGAACCAGAGTCACTCCACATTCACTTCTGCTGATACCTTGGAGTGTTTCTAAAAAGACGTGTTGTGTGTGTGTGTGTGTGTTACCTGCGAGGGGAAGCGTGTGGGATCTACATTTCCTCTCTGTCCTGCTTTCACACACTCACACAGAAGATGTTTCAGGGTGTTTTTCATCTCTGCTGAGAGAGCGCTCAACCAAACCTTACACAAACACACAGAGTTAGAGAAATACTGAATGTTTTAACTGAACACATGGTGTCGATAACCACGTAAATAAATTTTAACTCATCTTTCAGTTTGTAAAATCAAGCATAAATCACATTTACAGTCATGTATGAGAAAAGTGCATTTTCATATCTTAATTCTTTTCTGTAGTCATTACAAGCATGTCACTCATGAGACACATAAATCATACAGTCTCATGACTATAGATACAGTATGACACAGATCTCACCTCCACGTCATTAGAGATGCTGATGTTATTCTGGAGTGGAACCGTCTCACCCTCCAGAGATTTCATGGCTGTGATGCTCTGAAAACTCTCATCGAACTCTACGCTGCTAATGCCTGCAACATGCAAACACACACAATGATCAGATATCAATATGGAGATGTTTATAATAGACCAATGAGAGTTGTGTGTCTGTGTGTGTTACCTGCGAAGAGTTTCTTCAGGTGTGTGTGTATGACGGTGGGGTTTGTGGCCTGCCCAAGAATCTCCAGTAGATCATCGTCTCCAATGAAGTAAAACCGTGGAAATGCAGAACGCTTTTCCTGCAGAGGTCACACAGCATTAAACATTTATATATGTATGTTATAGATGTATTTATATATATATATATATATTTATATATATATATATATCTGCATGATGATGTCGGCACCTCCAGGAATTCATTGAGGGATTTCTGACAGCGCTGTAACTGATCCAGGATGGTGACGAGAGAGTTTCTGATTCCAGCTCGAGTTGTAAGAGACGTAACTCTGCTGTCTCTCTGAACATCTGACATTATCGCCCTAAACACAAACACACAGGTGAGTTTTTCCACCCTGATCTCTATCTCAAACCTGCCCCAGCATCTCTCTCCATCTGACCTGAAGTCCTGGTCCACTCTCTGGAAGCGAGCCTGCTCCCGTGGCAACGCCCCACGTCCGAATATGGGCTCAAGGTAGACCCATTTCCTCTGGATGGTGTTGAGGTTCTGGAGATATTCGTCCAGGTCGGCCAGTCGGGTTTCCCACAGCGAGACTTTATCCTGGAAGCGCAGGTAATATGGCGAGTCTTTGAGCGATTGAAGCAGACAGCGATTATCTCCCACCTGGTTGACCACATCTCTCCAGTCCCTGATGACACGCAGAGATCCGCCCTGACTGTCAGTGTAGTCTGTCAGGCTGAAACACGCTCCGGCGGCCCACAGTTCCAGCTCCCGCAGGGCTTCACGGATGGTGACCTCTGCCTGGGCACGACTGTTCAGATCCTACTCGGGCAAAGACAGACAGAATGTGTATGTTATGTGTGTGTGAGTGTGTGTGTGTGTGAGTGTGTGTGTGTGAGTGTGTGTGTGTGTGTGTGTGTGTGTGTGTGTGTGTGTGTGAGTGTGTGTGAGTGTGTGTGTGTGTGTGTGTGAGTGTGTGTGTGTGAGTGTGTGTGTGAGTGTGTGTGTGTGTGTGTGAGTGTGTGTGAGAGTGTGTGTGAGAGTGTGTGAGTGTGTGTGTGAGTGAGTGAGTGACCGAGTAAGTGAGTGGCCAAGTAAGTGAGTGAGTGAGTGAGTAAGTGACCGAGTAAGTGAATGAGTAAGTGAGTGAGTGAGTGACAGAGTAAGTGAATGAGTAAGTTAGTGAGTGAGTGACCGAGTAAGTGAGTGAGTGAGTGAGTGAGTGAGTAAGTGTGTGTGTGAGAGAGTGTGTGTGTGAGTGAGTGAGTGAGTGAGAGAGAGAGTAAGTGAGTGTGTGTGTGTGTGTGAGAGAGTGTGTGTGTGAGAGAGTGAGTGAGTGAGAGAGTAAGTGAGTGTGTGTGTGTGAGAGTGTGTGTGTGAGAGAGAGAGTGAGCGAGTAAGCGAGTGAGTGAGCGAGTGAGACCTTGAGCTCCAGGGCTTTGTCTATGATGTTGTCGGCCACTGTCAGCAGGTCTCTGAAGCGCAGTGTCTCTAGTGTGGTTCCTCTGGGTAAAGAGATCAGTCTGAACAGATCCAACCAGTGTTCCTGAGATAGATGCTCACCACGAACATACTTTAATACTGGAACCACTGCCTGAAACACAAAAAACTTATTTAACACACCAATTAGATTCACTTAGATTAGATTGTGTCTACTGATGCTGAAATGCTACATCAGAAAGAATTTGTTAACAATAGACCAATCAGCTGCAAGTTCACAGCTTGACATTAAAATGAGTTCTTACATATACACGAGAAGTAAAACAACACGTGACCCACAATACAACATCATCATAAAACTTCCACAGCTTGACAATAATCAGCAGAGAAATGCCCGTTTAACCTTGAATCTGTCCACTTCCTTCTGCAGTTTGACAGACATGCTGGTGTGTTCCTCCAGCTTCCTCAATCTGTCCTGCCAGTTGAACAGAAACTCTTCAAACATGTGAGTCTTACTCCTGCAAGGAAACACACACACAATCATAAAAACATGACAATCTTACAGCATTTATATCAGATACAAAGACTCTAAATATCCATTAAAAAGTTTTTAGAAATCCTCCAGATGTTTGAGAGGTTTGTGACTCTGACCTGAAGAAAATCCAGTCCTGCTCAGCATTTTCATTCAGTCCCTGCTGAAAGTCCTCATAAAGTTCCCACATCACTGAACATTCCTCAAGATTTCTCAATGTGTCAGTGGCTAAAGACACATCAGGAGACTTTAGACTGAAGTGCTCACAGTCTTCCCTGAAACAGGGAACAAATTATGGTTTGTAAAAAGTACCCAAGAATATTTCTAAACATTATTTATTGGGTGGTTGATGCAGTTTACAAACATGAGTTTCTTGCGAGTTTTCTCCAGCTCATCAAATTCAGCCCGTCTGTCTCTGATGTTTTGGGCGCATTGTTGCAGTGTCTCGTGGTCACCTGACTCGATGATGTCATGACCAGGTTTGAGCTGGTCCCAACGAGCTCTGAACTTCTGCAGATCCTGCAAGTAAACCTGAATCCTCGACTCAACGTTTCCTTTCATCACCTCCACCTGAAGAAAACACACACTTGTCCGTAATTAAATATACAAATATCAAACTGAATCCTGTTGTATTAAATACAGAAATGTAGTGATGTTTGTGGAAAGATGAAAACACCGGTGTCTGTGTTAACCTGTTCTTTAATCATGAGTTGATGACTCTCCATCATGAGCTCAAATTTGTCCCATTTGGCTCTCAGGGCACTGATGGAGTCCAGACCTCCACCCGCCACAGACCGCAAGAGTTTATTTTTCTCCTCCGCCTGTTGAAACTGAGGCAATATCTAAACACAACACAATACAACATTTACATATGAATGAAACACATTAGCACTTCAATTCCCCCTTAGGCCACATTTACATTCGACACATAAACTTTAAACACAGGAAACATCAAAACACATCAGACGTTCAGTGTTAGGTCAAAATAAGCTGTGATGTTGACAAAACCCAATGCTGATGGTGTAATGTCTGGTGATGTACCTCAGGTTTCTGGGCCTGCAGTTGACTGTGTTTGGCATTGGCCTCTCCAACCTCATCGATGCTTTCAGGACGCAGGGACAAGATCTCCATCGCACCGCTCACAAAAGAGTCTATCACCTGAATGTGACCTGTTCACACAGAAATGAACAGCAGATGTCAGTGTTGCACCACAAAACACAATCATGAGAAACAGAGCAGAATCACATCATCATGTTAACCTCAAGACAAGATTTTTCACAAAACCCATTTTTTGTCCTTATGAACATGTTTATGACTAACCAATTTAGATCTATCAGTATCTACTTTCTAAAGCACATAAAGAGTTATATAGTGCTCCTTTAGCATGTTTAAGTTTAATGTAGCATGTAATCATTTCAGAAATACAAAAACATTTTGAATAAAATAAATTTTTCACTGAATAATTATGTTTGTGATTTGTTTAGCAGTGTGACAGACGGGGAGTGCTTGCGGCCGTCACAGAAATGATTTTTAAGGGTCAGCTGCTGTTTGTGTGTGTCTGATCTCACCCTGGATGGATCTCCTCAGAGATGAAAGCAGAGCGTCAAACAGTTTCTGGATGAGATCGTCCACAGCCACTCTGACGGGCTCACAGTTCACTGTGATGCAGTCCACTTTCTCTGTACTACACACACACACACACATCAATACAGCACAATCATAGCACACTTCTGTAATCATCACATACACACGTGAACAGTCACCTTGGCAGTCGTTCAGATTCTTTTCCTTTAGCTTTGAGAGCTTTAAAGTTTCTCTCCCAGTCCTGAACGCTGTGAAGATGTTTTTCCACCAGAACGTCCACATCCACCTGTCCCAGCACCACCCAGTCCTGTCAGATCACAAATATACATTTAGTGGTTTCATACACCCATATAAAAGTTATAATAACACTTGCAAACCATTTTAAAATGGTTTCAATGCAAAAGAGTTTTTTGTTTCACCATCAGAGACTTTTATACTTTATTATTTCAATGTTCAATTTATTTAAAAGCACAATCAAAAATGACTCATTGACCAATGTGCTGTACAAGATAAATAACTAACATAATAGACTTTAGACAAATATGAATCACAAACAAACAAAAAGGCACAGGATGATCATAAATTATGAGTCTGAATAGAATTGATTTGAACTTTCATTTAAAAATGGATTGTGTGGAAGCAGTTCAGACTTAAATAGGTCGTCTGAGTCTCAGAGGATCAATAATATAACAATAATATCAAATTTAGTCTAATTTCAATAAAGATGTAATTAATAAATATATATATATGATGCAGGATTAATGACTTAGTGTGTATAATTTCAAAAGGTCACTTAATGCGAACAGAAGAGGAAACTCCAAACTCCAAATTTAATTCAGATGAATAGATTGTGTTCATTTATGTTCCTTTCTGGGGTTTGTTAATAATTCTCATCCATTTAGCTAAACGTCAATTATAAACCTTCTGTTTCAATATCGGCTACATTAAAAATTCCACTCGTACAGAAATAAAATCAAGAACACTGAGCTTTACTGAGAAGCTCTTCTGTTACTGTTTCATCTGGAAGAGGACTGTGGGGACAACGGTCCTTTCTCTGAACTTTTCAGATTGTGTCAGATCAGATCAGATCAGGAGAAGAGCAGTGATCTTTATCAGTCAACAGAGATTTCTCAGGCAGCTAATTAAAGAAGCACCTGCCAAATCTGATTCTGATCAGACATCTGCTCATACGAGGTTCCCGGGTCGCGTCGCTAAAGAGGAAGTGTTCGTCTGTTTCCCCTCTGTGTGGGCGTCAGAAATCAGAAGTGAGTTTGTGTGTATGAGAGCCGGGACTCCCCGTTACAGTATTATAATCTTACACGGGACAGTGACCTTCTAAACCACAACCGAAAGCCAACAGCCTTTTAAGAACAAAAGAACAAAAGTACAAAAGAGCGAAAAACGCAATAGAAAGAGTATGATATTAACCTCATTGGCTGCCTAATTAGACAGCATTTCTTTTTTTTAATCATAGATATGTTCATGGCCACAATTATGTCTAGGTATAAAGAATTTTAAGACACAACCTTTGATGTGCGTGGGTTGTGTGGTTTTAAAGTGTTTTCGAGAACACTGTATGCAGTCCGCAAATTAAATTAAAAGCTCATGAAGTTTATGTACAGAAAACCCCTTTTTGGTTCCTGTTTGGAGATCATTTTATATGTGTGGGAATCACCCAATGAGAATTATATAGGATTCAAATGAATCTGTGTTCAATGTCACTACGTGAACAGATACCTTCCGAAATGTTAAGCCAAATTAAAATTGTATGAAGTTAGTTTTCATTGAGAACAATCTGCAACACTGGATGGAAATGTCTGAGCTTGCCGCAATGCATTCTGGTAAACCTGTACACAAGGGACAGACGCAATGCATACATCTGGCCACAACAGAGTGTCTATCTGTATTATATTTTCTTCACATATATATCATATTTTACGTATGAACTCAATGAAACTAAGAAACTCTGTATCAGTGGACTATTAAGTCTGCATATACCCCTTTTTCTTTCATTAGTTTTAGACCTTAAATTGTAAAAATAATGTTTTAAATGTTGCTTTCCGCCACAGTAAATGAAGGGAAATAAAGATAAGGCTGATGTGAGACTAGAAAAGATAATAATAAGACAATAATAAATAATAAGTATAATATTGAGAGCTTTTGGATCATGGTTAGATGATCTACAGGGATCTCAGCTTTGTTATCTTGAGCAATACAGTTTTGATCGTTGTCGAAATTTCCAGAAAAGACTTTCCACAAAATAACCCACGAGACAGCATGAAGTTATTGTTTGCTGTTGGGCCTCAGGAGTGTGTCTATGATGCCTAAACATGCTGTCTAGCTGGTCATCTAACTAATGTTCGGACTGTGGATTCTTCACCTTGAACTTGTCCAGCACACGTGTGAGTCGACTGAAGAGATGTTCGGCTTTGCTGAAGATCGTCAGGAAACCGCTGGCGTTGCGTTCAATCATGCGGGTGAAGATGGGCTCCTCGCCCGTCTCGCTCACCCCTTTAAACTGGTTCGGGATGCAGATGAATCTCTTCATCTCGCGGTAATACTTTGCTCGGACCTCCTCGAACGCAGGACGGAACTGCAGCCGCCCCTGCCTGAAGAAACCAAAACAAATAAATAAATCACTTTTTTGTAATGGATTCCCTTAATATGTAAATCAACAGGAGAAAGTGTAATAAATAAGACTTTAACTCTTACTTAAAGACGAGGTCGATGTTAATCTCGGGCAGGTTCTTGTTAAGGGCCTCTAGCCCGACCTGATACTGATGCTCCAGAGCTTTATACAGCTGATGGTTCCAGTGTTGACGCCAGGCCTTCATGTCTCCTGAGCGAAAACCCTGAACACACACATACAAGATTATAAACATAACAAGATTATAAAGAGAGACCGGCCAACGAGAATCGTCCATACCTGAGACTCCAGACTGGCAAATCCAGTCCTGAGATCCTGAAGACCATCTTTCCACCTCTGCTGCTGACGCAGGAGATCAACTCCCATGAGATTTACCACCTGTACAACATACAAACACAGACCCCACAAACATATCAACACACATGACACAATCAGACTTATTCCATCACATTATGAAATCTCATCGGTCTAAAATCCTGCTATTAAAGATGGCATTTGCTTTGCTACATCCATATGTATTCACCTTGTCAGTGAAGTCTGTGTGCCACTTTCTGAGTTTGCGGTTTTCCGTGGACAATTTCTCTGCTGCGCTCTGAAGTTTACTGATGTACTGCTCCAAGTCTTTAGGATTCTCCCATGTGATCCGGTGTTTCCCACCCTCATCACGGGACTGTGACCTCGGGTTCTGTTGCTAAACACACGTTACACATGTGAAGAGGTGTTCCAGAACATTATACGATGATGTCAACGATAACAAAGAATCATTTCATTTTCAGATAATAATCAATTATTTCTTCAACCTGAACAACGTGTTTTTAAAGACATGACTGTTAATAAAAATCCTGATGTTCATGCTTTTTTTGTTTATGGCCAAGCTGTTAAAAATTGTAACTATGAATTTGTATGTACAGCAAAATTTTACCACTATCATATTTTAAAGGCACAAATACTTTTACATTCTTAAGACATTTAAATACGTTTAAGATGTTAAAGTAACTATCTCTCTCTCTCTCTCTCTCTGTCTCTCTCTCTCTCCCTCTGTCTCTCTCTGTCTCTCTCTGTCTCTCTCTGTCTCTCTCTCTCTCTCTCTCTCTCTCTCTCTCTCTGTCTCTCTCTCCCTCTGTCTCTCTCTCTGTCTCTCTCTCTCTCTCTCTCTCTCTCTTCTCTCTTGTCCCTCTCTGTCTCTCTCTCTCTCCCTCTGTCTCTCTCTGTCTCCTTGCTCTCTTTAAAGTCCCACAACCTTCATATTACCAAGTTACATTACAGGTTTGTTGTGCGGTACCTTGATGACCTGCTCGAAGGCCAGAGCACAGCTGAGCATCATGGGTCTCTGAGAAGGAATCATCTGCTGGTCTATGGTGTTGTAGAAATGAGCCACCTGTCAAACACAAACATTAGACAGTTATTTGGGCTTTACACGAACATAAACACACACAAATTATTTCATGCAAGCATACAGAATTGGAGAAGCAACATGCATTCATGCTAAACTACACAGAGAGTGTAGTGTAGTAGGTTACAAAGTAGAATCTACCAATGAAAAGTTATATTAAAACATCTTCATGACGCACCTGCTTGAGGACGATGGCCTGTCTGTAGAACTTGTCAGCGGTGTTTGCGGCCAGCTGGATCTTAGCAGGGATGTTGAAGCCCAGAGCAGAGAGCTGTCTCACTTCTCTCAGTAAACTCACCAGACGGTCTGAGTACTGGATCTTCAGATTACCATCCACATGATCCAACTCCATCACACGATTACTTGCCTGCAGACTACACAAGTGTTTTGTTTAGTTTAATTAAAGAAGCATCTGTGGCAATAGGTGTGTGTGCGTGCCATTCACCTGATTCCAGATTTAGGATCTGAGAGTCCAGACAGCAGATCTCTGGTCCAGTCTTCAAACTGCTCCTGCTCGTAAGATCTCAGCTGCTCCTGGAGATCGTTGGAGAAGCGGAGCAGCGGCTGAAACCCGGAAAGATCGGAAAGCAGAACCTCTGACATCTTCAGAGAGTCCTCTACCTAAAAAAACACAGATCACCCAGTTCAATATTAAGCATAAACAATGAGATACCATGTGATTGGATCTCACAAACCTTCAGCAGCAGCTGTCTGACCCACACGATATTGTTGACCACCTCAGGGAGGTTCCTGCCCACCAGAGGGCCCGTCTTGTCTCCTGGGGTACCGTGACAACGGCTCTCAAAATCAGCCCGCAGTCCTGCACAAAAACACAGCATAACGTCTCTTTCTCACGGCTGTATGCTCAGTTCACTGTGTTGTATCGCTCAGTGTGTGATCTGACCCTTGCTGTAGTCCAGCAGTCGCGTGAGGAGCGTCTCTCTCTCGGGCTGAAGCTCTTTGCTTATTATGGGTCTTCTGATCAGATCTTTGTGTTTCTGAAAGACCTGCAGCAACTAAAACAAGACTGTGTATCTGTGTGTGTACTTATTAAGATGATCACTGTGGTCTGGATACACCACTGTATGAACTGTACGTGTGTGTGTTTGTACCTGTTGTGGACTGTCCTGTGCATCTCTTATAAAGGTCTTCAGTTCCCCCGCAGCTTCTTGTTCTGCTGGAAGCGATGAAACGATCAAACTGAGAAACTGCAGCTCTCCATAAGGGCTAAAACACACACAAATAAGATGACATCATCACGCTTTGTAAAGAGAATTTTATTAGACTTATATTTAAATGTTTATTTATCACTGTAAGGTTTTAATGTATGTCTATGTTAACAAAGTGTGTGTACCTCAGTATAAGGATTGTAGTGTATCGGGTTGAGACCGGTGAAAGGCTGAAACACGCGTACAGCGGAAACCTGCTGTTTTCCTCCTGATAACAAGCGCTGGAGTTTCTCACACACGGCTCGTACCTGTAACACCTGAACCACAAACACCACATCACACAAACCCTCTGTGTTAAGCTGCCTGCGATGATTGACAGGTGTGTGTCATCACCTCCTCCAATCGATGAGAAAGACTCTGTAGCCCCTGTGGCCGGTGCTTCTCACCGCTCCAGGGATGAGGCGAGTAACGTTTCCACACCTGACCGGTCAGATGTTCACAGGCCGCCACCCACTGCTCACACACAGCCACGCCTCCTTTAAGACCCTCCCTCACTGTGAAAAACTGATCCTCCCACAAATGCAGAGAACTCAACTTCCTCTGTACAAATCTGGCCAGAGCCCCACCTGTTACAAACACATGCATCAGGAATGTCACAACAACTAAAATCATTTTTTTGTAGAAGAGATCACAGAGACAACAATCCAGAGGTCAGTACCTATGACATCCATCAGTCTGATCATGCGTGTTTCAGGATAGGGGCTGTGCTCATTCTGTCTCCACACATCATCTACCGTCTCTCGTGTGCTCTCAATCAGGTCCAGTACCTCCACCAGACTGAAACTATCCAAGTTACTGTAATCCTAGTGTAAAAATAATAAAATGAATTTCAGAAACCGTGTTCATGTGTGTGTAGGTAAGGATGAGTACTACAAAAAAGTACTCACGGTGGTTGACACAGTAATAACATAAAGACATTTTAGCATCTTGTGGATCTAATAAGAAACCTGGATGGAAAGATGTTTGATGTGTGTACCTTCTCAATGGTTCTGAAAAGTTCAGAGAAATGTGTGGCTCTGTCTCTCTCATTGCTGTGCCGTCCAGAGTGACTGATATCAGCCCAAAACTGAAACTCGTCTAGAGGAGTCATGATACCTGCACACACACTCATCAGTTATGTGTTATTCATACAGATTTACATTACACTGAATGTGATCAAAACTCAAACTGAGAAAATAATTCAGATGACATAACCATAAGAACCCACCCAACACATCTGTCTCGGAAAGCCTACGCTTCCCAGAATCCTCTGCATGTGAATGTCTGAGCGCAGAACCCAACCCAACCTCAAGATCAGTGAGCAGAGACTGAAGATTTGAGTCGAACGATTTACTCCATTTATCATCCTGCATGCACAAAAACACAAAGAGAAGTGTTCTAGTTAAAAACATGTTTATTTTACATCTTGTCAAATGTTTTTTTAAAACAATCTGCAAACTGAAGGCCACATCATTCTCATAACCCCTAACGGTACGTGTGAGTCTGACCTGCAGCAGAAGCGGGCCGTAGACGTGTCTCAGAGCGCGGTACAGAGTGCTGACGGGTGACTCCAGCATAGAGGAGACCAGGACAGATCTGTGCAGATTCTCCTCAGATATCACACATGGATGAGGTTTAAAAAACACCAGAACTCCTCCTTCACTGTCCATACTCTCCAGCTAAAGAAAGAAAACAATGTTACTTCTGGGTTCTCTTTTTTAAGACTTACGACAAAGTTCACACACTTTCACCTTGTTTGAGAACCGCAGCTCATCTCCATCTCTGCTGACAGTGAGCAGGACTTCATTTCCATCGTCTAAGAAGTTATCAAGTGGTTTGCTGATGGATGGAGATGCTGGTGTGTCCAGACAGAAGTAGTTTCCTGCTGTGGTCAGTATGAAGAGTTTACGAGGGTCATCTCTTCCAGACGTCATCGTTCACCTTTCCTTGTTTAAAAACATCAATCACATCACCTTAAATCTCTTTATACAGTCTTTATATAGTCTCATATTATATATCATTTAACACTTTTACAGGACATCATCGTGACATGACACTCACAACCACTTGTTGATTCACATATACATTGGTTAATCTGGATTAACATTCTTTTCACACAGATTTTTATTTATGCATTTAGTGTTTATTTTTTTACTTTATCACACATTTAAGAAATAACACACATGATAAAATCTGAGGGTTTGACCCTACATCACACTAATCCTTTAACCATGGTTTATCACATTGAGACATGACAAATCACAAATTAATCTGCCTGTATACAGTACAAAAATTTGGAAACATTTACTTAGTGTTGTTTAGATTTTTTCCACATTTTAGAATAGCAGTAAACTCATTAATACCATGAAAGAACATTTCCACACGAACATCAACAGACTAATTTCTTATACAAAAGTTTCATGAAAGCAGAAATGTGTCTTACTGTACAGATGCAGCAGCAGACTGAGCGAGCATTAGCCGCTATGCTAATCTAACCGCCATCACTCTCAAAACAAGCGAATTCATTCCTCTCAAATCAAATGAAGATCTGTCATTACAAAGAAAATAAGTATTTTAATAGAAACGGGTTTTATTTGGGTTTTAAGAGCAGTATCGACATGAAATCCGTGTCGTTTATTCTGCAGCGTAGCGTTGAGGAACGTCACTGCGCTGTAGCACTCAAGCGGACGTGGTTCCCAAGGCAACTACGCGCCCGACGTGACGTAACAAGCGTTGTGAATGTTAAGAACGTACGAAAGGAGTAAATCGTGCTCTTGTGGTTTTTCTGTGTTCTTTTTAGGATTTCCTGTCTGGTGTGACTGTATATCATCTTCCTAAATTTATTTGTGCCTTTGCACAAAAGCTAAACCATTATAAAAATGCACCATAATAAAGTTTCACTTACACTTGCTACAGTATCAAACTGAAACAAAATGTTTTAACACTTTCTTTCTCAGTTTCAGATTGTTTAGTTAGGTGCTTTGTCTGTTTATCTATCTGTCTGTCTATATCTTTTATCTGGCCATATTTTATCTATTTATTTGATATTTTTATTTCATTTACCCATCCATCCATCTGTTTCTTATATCTATTATATCTATATTATATCTGTCTGTCTGTCTGTCTGTCTGTGAATTGTTTTATTTGTGTATGTATTGAAATTATATCAGTGTTTGTGTAATGATGTTGCAGAAGTCTTAGTCCACCTCCACCAGCCCATCATATACCCCTGAGCACTTACAAGTGCACTTTGCAATGCTTTTACAAGTGTTGTACTTTGCAGCGCGTCTTTAACAGCCATGCCAGTAGATCAGCGCGTCTATTTGCAAGTGTGTCCCTGCAGAGAGTGTTGTCAAGAGAGAGAGAGCAGAGCAGTGTTTTCTTTATTGCAGAGCGTTGAGAGAGAGAGAGACACAGCCCGTTATACCCCTCTGAGAGAGAGAGAGAGAGAGAGAGAGCGTCTTCTTGTGTCCCTGAGAGAGAGAGAGTGAGAGAGAGAGAGAGAGAGAGAGACACAGAGAGAGAGAGAGAGAGACACAGAGAGAGAGAGAGAGAGAGAGAGAGAGAGAGAGAGAGAGAGAGAGAGAGAGAGAGAGACAGAGAGAGAGAGAGAGTGATGGAGGGAAAAGCTGCATTAATGGGCTTATTGTAATATGGGAAAATACCTCAGAGACACACAAACCCACAACCCACAGAACAGCTGCAGCATGCTGGAAACTCTCTCTCTGTGTGTGTGTGTGTGTGTGTGTGTGTGTGTGTGTAAGGGGAGCAGTTATTCCCAGTATAACAGTCTTATTTGACCTCAGACAAGCCTTTCCTAATAGTGCGAGGATGTTGAACAGTGTGTGTGTGTGTGTGTGTGTGTGTGTGACTGCACAGCTGCAGGGCTCATAACCTCCAGTCTGAACACACAGGAATTAGACTCCAGGAAAGAGCCAAATGGACATAAAATAAAGCACAATCACCACACTGGGGAAAACACACACACATTCCAGAGACCCGGACAAGCGCAGCGGAGGAGTTGGCTGACGGGCTGGGAGTTTTTACCGTGGTAGAATAGGAGGGGGGATGACGGCCATGTTAATACTGCAACGTTTAACGGTTCCTGTGTGTGAGAGTTAGTGGCCGCAGGGGTAGAACACACTCCAGAAATAATAACACACACACCCTACACAACCGCAACCACAGCTAATGGACTGTCAACTAACAACCTGAAGTCACTTTAGAAATGGTTTCCAGGTGAGGAAATGAGATTTGGAGTGCTTAGAAGACAACATTTGGCTAATAATTTTCAAGACTCTTACAGAAAATAGTTATGGTAAAACTATTGTACGTTTGTAGTGTAATGGCACTACAAATCTGACATAATTTCAACAGCACATGAAACAAGTAAAGCCATAATTTAGTTACAATAGAATGTGTGTGTGAATACAATGACCAACTTATTCAAGAATGAAAATGAATGAGACTAACTTTATTTTAACTTACTATAAATACACACACAAAAGTTCAAGGTAACTGTAATCAAATCAGATAAATCTTATCAAATAAATCAGCAGAAATAAAAAGTATGAAACCACTGAATGTTTTTAGACTCGAGACAGATGTGGACAGATTCAGTCATTAGACTAACAGTAGGTGGAGCTGTTGTATTAAATGGCAAGACACCACATTCTCATCATGTGTACAGATCATACATCAGAAACACAAACATGAGTTAAACACAGATAACAGACAAAACTGAATCAATGGTACAAATCAGGAAGTCACCAAACTGAACTACTGTTCCACTGCCAAAGAATCATTTGAATAAAAGCTGATCAAGTGTAACTCAAATAACACACATTTGTCTACATGTGTATTAATATAATCTTCACATCATCCACATCATTTGTTTTTGACAAAATGTTCATTTAACATATTTTGAAAACTTTTTCACAACGTGAACCAAACAGAAGGCCCTCTTTGTCATCTCTAATGAGTCTTTACAGGTTGTTTCAGAATTCTCATAAATGCCTCCACCTAACGTCGTATAAATTTCCATTGAACACTCATTTTTCCCAAAGCACAGAGCAGCTTTTACCTGCTGTGCAGTTTTCCGACATATTTTTATGATACTTTCATTTTAACATCTTTGGATCAATTAAAGTTCTTAGTCAGGCATAAACACTCTCTCTCTCTGTCTGTCTCTCTCTCTCTCTGTCTGTCTCTCTCTCTCTCTCTCTCTCTCTCTCTCTCTCTCTCTCTCTCTCTCTCTCTCTCTCTCTCTCTCTCTCTCTCTGTCTCTCTTTCTCTGTCTCTCTTTCTCTCTCTTTCTGATGGATGCTGCTCATCTTAAGGATGTGATGTGTATGTTTATGATACCTGCCAGAGATCAGAGCTCTCTGCGTTTCATAGTCTTTAATGTTTAAATAAACTCTCTCTCGCACACACACGCTTTAATTCAGTGTATATCACAGCTTGTCAGTCGTCTTTTTCGTGTGATGTATAACCTTTTCTCCCTCTCTGTTCCACATCACATTTCTTCGACTCCCTCCCGTGTCATTAATCATTCTGTCACTTGTGTCTTTCTCTGTGTTTACATTAAACAGGACTATCACGCTAGACCCACGAGAGAACGAAGGAATTTAACCCTTTACATGCTCACATTCAGCCATGCCCCTTTCACACAAAATTACCCAGCAATCTTTGCACACAGATATAAAGAGCATTCATATCTCAATAATATCATCATTTTCTTCATTGTGAAGGATAACTGATAGTAATTTTCAGCGTTATGTAAGTTTTTTGTGTAACGTCCTCAAGCAGTGTCTTATCACTGTGCCCACGTGTGTTCGTCTTGAAATGTACATGTGTATTTATAGAAGTGCTTAAGACTCGACCTTTCTCTGAAGAAGACACTTTAAACTTGTAGAGTTAACTTGAGATGCCGCCTGGCATAACTGAGACGTTTCGCTCTGCTATCATAACTCCAGCGCTTTAATTCTGAGACGTACACATTACTGAGCCAGTAATAACGTCTGCTTTGATCTGTCTGCCAGAGCCGCGTGGCACACGATCTGATCACTGCAAAATGAGAATCAAATCAAACACAACAGGTGAATAAATATAAAGACAGAGTTCTTTAACATTTTTCTGAACAATGACCAATACATTTACAAGATTTATTCACCTTAGTAGATATTATAGATAACACTTGTTTAAAATAAATCTGTTAACATTAGTAAATGCACCATAAAGTAAGAACATAGTTCATGTTAGCAAAAGCATTTATTAATGTTAACAAATACAAGCCTATTGCTTTTCTCTCTCAGATCTCTGAAGATCTGGAATTGTGCTTTACTTAAGCATGATGTTCTATATCATATATGTCTTATAAAATGATTTAAATGTGAGATAATAGAAGTGAAACATAAAAACATAAATTAGCCATTTGTCAATATTCATTTCATATTGAATTCAAGGAAAGAAAACCTGCCAGACGCACGTCACTGCAAACTGCAAAAACACAGATGTGTAAGATGAATCCACCCTGTGGAGTGCTTATAGACTGTCGTGGATTACTCACAGACTCTCACGGGTTTATCTTAAATGTTTGATTTTGTTATTTTCAGTGTGCTGCCGCTGAAGAGAAACATAAACCTTCCCATGTGTGTTTATGCTCTTTATTGCCCATGGCAACACGCTAACAGGTCCCTCGCCTTTTCTTTCACATGCCAAGCAGCTGCCCCTCACCCCGCCGGGGCCGAGTTACCCCACCACAGGGCATTTAACACCACGGCGGGGGTGAGACGAAGAGAGAATGTCTGACCCTGTAACTGTATCAGGGGAGAAGTGATAGAGACCAAACACACACAGAGAGAGAGAGTTTGAGTCAACACCAGCATACATTTGTCTGGTAGCTTGTGAGATATCCAAACACAAAGAGTGTTTCATGTGCTGCGTTTCAGTCCTGTACAAAGTTTACAATACACAGACGCACACGACAATCATAAACAATCTGAATGTGGGGTGTGTGAACTGGATCATTAGATGTTTCTAAGAACACTGTGTTCAACAAAACACTGTATCATATGTGAATATTTCCACATACAACACATAAACACACAATTCTTACACAACTTTCAGACTGTTAAAGTCATTTTGGAACAGAGAGATCGACACATGGACAGAGGACAGAGAGAGAGAGAGAGAGAGAGAGTCACCTGGGGAACATAAACTCTCCAGGTTTCAGGACATTAAAGATGAAGTTTCTTGCATGAAGCACACACAACAGGGTTGTGCGAGACATTGCACACAGACACACACTCAAGGTATTTCGCATTTGAAACTCAGTATTCTCTCTGGTGCTTCGCTGAGAATTCTCCAGACTAAACGGAGAGAAGTAAAGCCGCCCTTCCTCTCTGGTGAGAAACTCTTGGCTGTCTGAGAGTTTCAATATTTCCTGTGCTGTCAGATGATGTTTATGCGGTTTGAATACCTTCAGCTCAGTGTCATGATGTTTATGGGCTCATTGTTCATGCGGTGCTTCGGTGGTGGTTTCTCACCCTCGTGTCGTGTCGTATGACTTTCTTTCTGCTGTGAAATGCAAAAGATAAAAACATTCAGACAGTTCTTTATCACGCGATGTTCACTCCAAAACTCAACATTCAGTAACAAAAATGCATGTGAGTCTTTAGCACTATAAGCCTTTTGAGCCACAATGATGATGGTGAAGATCTTTTATGGTGAGGGTTACACTTTACAACAAAAAAGTCATTATGACTATGGAAAGACCCCATAAAACACGAAAACCCCAAATGTGTGTGGATTTGTTTGCTTTTCACACTTGGAATAAAATATGAAATGGAAATGCTGTTCAGAGCCGGAATGGGAAATCTTTCACTTTCTGCATGACTTGTGTGTGTGTGTTCGTGCGCGTGTGTGTGTGTTTGCGTACATGTGTGTGTGTTTGTGTGTGTGTGTGTGTGTGTGCTATATTTCTGGGAATCTGGCAGAGAACAGAATTCCGTGTCTCATCGGATGGTCCGAGTAATTTTTTTGGCAATAAACCTCTCTCTCTCTCTCTCTCTCTCTCTCTCTCACACACACACACACACACACTATGTTCAGTGTGTAGTTTGCATGTTTAAAAAAAGAGTTTTGTTCACTCGCTTATATGGTTACATGACTTTAACAGAACGTTTTATAAGAAATATTTGGCATGAAGTTTGGGGTGATAGGGTTTGTGTTATATGAGAGTATAACAGGGTTTGATAAACTGTATAATTAGTCAATAATGTTAGAGAGGTCTTGCTATTATGAATATTGTTAGACATGACAAGCAGGAGAGCTGCATCTCTGCATTCCACACTAGCATCCTTATAGAAATGTATAATAAACTTTTAACTTTCTCCACTATATTAGATGGATTTTCCACTGAGCTTGCAATGCATTATGGGATTGCTTTCTACATAAAGTATCCATGCTACCCTGATTTTTCCAAGGTATCGTAGACGGCTAAATGTGAGCCAAATGAGAACATGAGCAGCTCCACAGGTTTAAAAGAGACCTGCTGTTCTATTTTGCATTTGTCACTTTCATTGTACTATGAACATGTTTTAACATTTCCTTGCTGTTCACATTTCATCTTTACATTTCTATACTGTAAGTTCTGCACACTGTGCATCAATCAAAACACACAGTTGTGATTTCTCTTTCCTCCTGTGTGTTAAACATTACTTTGATTGGTCAGAAAATGACATTAAACACACATTCAGCAGTGCAATTTTACTTCTTACATTAGTTCTGTCCTGTAATCTGTCTTGCTGTCTTCAGACGTCACCATCTGACGGATCTGATATAATGTCTGATGTGAGGCGCAGCACACACACAACCTGTTCTCATCTGTAACACACACACAAACATATTTATTGTGTGTAATTTAATATTACACAAAATGTTTTCATTATAAACCTGAAAACGTCTCTGTTCATGTTATGTGAGCATGTGCATGCATGTGTAAATGTAGAAGTGTGTACGTGAGGATTTACGGTGCTTTGCTAAATCGTATCAATTTCACGCTCTGATTCACTTTCTAAACCATTAAACTCAGTTGTTCTCTCTCTCTCTCTCTGTGTTTAAGTCGTATTACACTTGGGGGTCTGTCCTTCATTTTGGGGGTAAAGAGACCATGACAACTTACACGTCTGGAATTCACTAAATCATATAATCTCACATGTGGTCTAAACACAGACAGTGAATCATAACAGATTATGTTGGTTGAGTCTAAACCAGCTCGTGTTAGTTATATCCTGTAGTCGTTCAGTAAAGCATTTGACATTTTTGCTCAGGTATTATTGAAATGTTTGGGTTATAAACTCAGATGGAGACTGTAAAATGGACATAAGTATAAACAATGGGTGGAGCTATGATGGAGGCGGGGCTTAGATGACATTTCTTAGCAGTTATGATCAGAATCTCTTATTGGACAGATTCCAAACGGTGTTTTGGAATCAAGCCGACCATTGTGTGTGTGTGTGTGTGTGTGTGTGTGTGTTATAATGGGTGGTGGTGGAATAAACATGAAGAAATTTACATTTACATCAGTCAGTTACATTGTGAGTAAATCCTTCTAAACTTGTCAAGAACAGGATTGAGGTGATCACCAAATCAAAAAACTAAATAACAAATTTTACTTCACGTAAAACATAAAGCATTTTTGGCATTATTTTCATATATTACAACATTAAATTGCCACATGAAAAGCATGCTGAAAAGTAAAAGAAAAAAAACTCATTCTTTACAGTAATAAACATTAAGGGAAGTGTTTTACTGTAATCACAATGCAAAATATAATTTCTTATTCTCCTTTCACAATTTTGGAATTTGATTTGTAATTTCTGTAATTGTTTGTGTTTGTGGACAAACGGTTTTATATTTATGTTAACAAATATGTGTGTGAGTGTGTGTTGGGCTACAGAAACCTGACGCCCCTGAAACTCAGACTTATCTGAAGGAAAGATGCAACAGTATTAATGTCTCTGAAGAGACGCCAAACTAAACAGCTGCAAATGTGCAGACGCACACACACACACACACACACACACGCACGCACGCACACACACACACACACACACACACACAACACACACACACACACACACACGCACACACACACACACGCACACACACACACACACGCACACGCACACACACACACATGCACACACACACACACACACACGCACACACACACACACACACACACACACACACACACACACACACACACACACACACACACACACACACACGCACGCACACACACACACACACGCACACACACGCACACACACACACACACACGCACACAAACACGCACACACACACACGCACACGCACACACACACACGTACACAGACATACACGCATGTGTTAAATTCAAGCATGTAGTGACAGCACAGGACCTGAAGACAGTAACTTACTGTTTATTCAATAGATATCCATCTATCTTGACTATTGTCTAGAGTAGCAACTGGACTTTAAATGATACTAAATAATAAGTGTTTGAAAACATTATTCAAAGGCTAATACTGACAAGACTTACAGTTTAACTTCAGTAATCATTAAATAACTCTGGTACAGTACTATAAGAAAATTGACAGATACCATAGTAAATGTTTGTAAGGGCTCTGCCGCTCTCCTCTGACTGTCTCTGCTGTCATCTGAATTTAACATCCATCCATCCGTCCATCATCAGCCTCTTATCCTTCTGTCTGCTTTACACAGATAAAAGGAATCAGTCTGGCTCTATTTTTCTGCTTGGTTACCGCAGTAACCGGAAACTTTAAAAGCTTCTCCAGTTTCACCTGTGAGACACACCTTTCACCCCACCGCTCTATTCACTCACCTGAGATGATGAAGAAGATGAAGATGATATCATCACAATGGCATTTCTCTCTCTCTCTCTCTCTCTCTCTCTCTCTCTCTCTCTCTCTCTCTCTCTCTCTCTCTCTCTCTCTCTCTCTCTCTCTCTGTCTCTCTCTCTCTCTCTCTCTCTCTCTCTCTCTCTCTCTCTCTCTCTCTCTCTCTCTCTCTCTCTCTCTCTCTCTCTCTCTCTCTCTCGGGGTCATGTTTCAGGTAAGTGTTATGTTAAGTACAGTACATTCAGATAACATCTCCAGGCCGCTGGATTGTAAGTGGTTGACTGTGGGAGGTGCAGCTGCTGTGTGTGTAATTCAGGATTCTCAAGTCACAGTCAGCATTATTTTAAACCGCGGCTTTTCATATCAAACTATTTCTCTGTCATATCCAGCAACATTATAACTATGCTTAAAGTCACATTTAACAATATTTAATGTTGTAAATGTTATTTTGTTTGTTTATATAAACCACACCAGTCGCATTTAAATAAGACTCTGTTAAAGATCTTCTCTATTTTCTATCTTTGGAGTCATTGTTTATCTACAATCGAATCTAAACTACAATGGCTCATTCAAAGTACAGGCAGTCATAAACTAGTTCTATTAGTCTTGATCAGTGTTTGCTTTAGCAACCGTTCCAGTGAAACTCTGTGAATCTTTTCCCCGCTTCTCTCTTACACAGAAGTGACTGTGCGCACGGATGGTTCACGTTATTTCATAAGGCAAATTACGAAACTACAATTTTCCTAATGTTACTGTTGTAGCTCATGAAAGCCACTGCCAGCGCTCAGGCCCTGCTTTCATTACTGTGTTTTAAAGTCTCACACGGGACAGAGTTTAGGGCCAAAACATCCCTCAGGCTTTAAGCTACACAACAGTGGGCGATGACATCACTGTGGGGGCACACACACACACACACACCTCAGGCTGTGTGTGTGTTTTCCGGCCGTCTTGAGTTTCGTCAGTAGTGGAGATTTCAGGCTGTCGTGACTCTGTGTGTGTGTGTTTTGCTCTGGTTGTCGTGAGCTCACGATGCTGGAACACGTTTCCAGAGCAGCTTCTAACAAGCGTTTACCAACCCGTTCACATTGACTAATGCAATACAACACTACACAAAACACACTGTGTATATATATTATATTATTCAGATATATGACTATATGCATAAAGTTTATTTACAGTAGGCTTATACTTCATTTAACAGTATCCAGAAATAAATGACTCATGTGACTTTCATTTTACGGTGCTCCTGTGGAACACAAAATCAGATATTTAAGAAATCTGCAAAAAGACAAAAACTACAATAAAAGTCTTGTTCTTATATAAATTCAGAAGACCAGGAATATAGAGCACAAGTCATTTACAGTAGACACTTCTGAAGCTCAGCAGCAGAAGAGACTTTTCTGCAGAACATATTTAGTGTTCAGTGAAAGAAAGCAAGTCATATGACACGAGTGTGAGCAATTAATGACAGAACATTCATTTCTGTCTAAAGTTTGGAGAACAGGTTTAGGAAATCCAAAGAGAGAGAGACAGAGAGAGAGAGAGAGAGAGAGAGAGAGAGAGAGAGAGAGAGAGAGAGAGAGAGAGAGAGAGAGAGAGAGAGAGAGAGAGAGAGAGAGAGAGACAGAGAGAGAGAGAGAGAGAGAGAGAGAGAGAGAGAGAGAGAGAGAGAGAGAGAGAGAGAGAGAGAGAGAGAGAGAGAGAGAGAGAGAGAGAGAGAGAGAGAGAGAGAGAGAGAGAGAGAGAGAAACTCAAGGTGATGACATCACATGAATAAAAAGACAGGAGAGAAAAAAAGGAAATGTAATGACATAATCACACACGCTACTGAGAGTGTGTGGCCCGCAGCGGTGCTTTGATGTGTGTCAGTATCATGTTAAATGATGAGCTTGAGAAGATTAGTCGTGTTTCAGACACACACACACTCACGGCTGCTTTAGACAGATTGTGCTCCACACGACTCTTTTCCAGCGGTCACCGGGAGACTCTCGGATATTACCCTTAACAAATAAAGACAAGCTCTCCCCTGAACACACACGGGTCCAGCTGTCCCCTGTCCCATTGTGTGTTTCCACAGTGACCAGGAGATTAGTTGTCATGGTGACCTGCACACTCCGCTCCCAGGAACGTTTCTTTCCTTTATACTGGTGCTGGAAACTTCCATTGAGGTTGTGGAAAAAGTGTGTGTACTTATGTAATGTTCAGACACACACACACGCAGCTCCTGGAAAACATGCACAAATTAAAGTAAAGGTGCAGCGGTAGAGTGATGATATCTGATGAGATGTGCCATGGTATTACAGTACAAACAGTGCCCAAACAAGGTTCTTTATCTAAACAAACCCCAAATCTTCAACACGCTGATACTTCCAGTCTTAAAGCATGTGATAGAGGAGATACCCGAGCAGCAGAGCACACACAATTCTTTCTTATTCTGTGTGAAAGGCCGGTAGACTGAAAGAACTGAAGTCTCTGACACACACACACTTTGACTTTTGACCTCTGACCCCCGGAGCTCTTGCTACCCACTGAAAGAATGACAGGAAAACAAAGAGAGGTCACAATACACACACACACACACAGCGTAAACACTCCTGCAAATCCTGACTGACGGGTAAAGTTCTGGACCAGCAATCGAAAACACATCAACATCACAAACATTCTTACACAAATTCATCATTAACACACTTATTTAAAGTGCGTATGTTCATTTGAAACCTAACGTAGCGCTCCTGTCACTCCTGTAGCATTAGGGTAAGATTGAGTTCTTGAGAAATCTGTCTGGTACATTAGACATAAAAACACATAGTGTTTCAGAAATTCAGACAGTGTGTCCCAGACTGTGTGTCAACATCTCTGAAGCATCACCCACTTTCATCATCCTGCATCAGAAACACTTTCCCAACGCATTATGGGTTTGCCATGTGCTCCTATCTCAGATTTCAGACAAAATGAGGTATCTACAATTTTCTGAGACGACTTCTCTGCCTACAAACACAGAAAACTATGATTTAGTATCTTTATTTAAAATTACACAGAATCTACGGCCAGTGGTAGTGTGTCTGTGTGTTTTGTGTGTAATTGTGGGTTCGGATGTCAGTGATAGACTGTGATGTCAGCAGACAGAGTGGATGGACACACACACACAAACACACAAAGAAACACAGCCAGATGAGATCGCACTTACCTGGAGCCACAATAATACACCACTGACACACACTGTCATCATACACTACAGAGTGAACAAGACTGATACGACACACACAATCACACACACAGATCCAGGCATCTAAGTCATGTTAATCATCCATTTAGTAGCTGTGGGGTTTTTTCCCAAGCTTTTATGCCGGCTCAGATTTCTGCCTGCAAAGAACTTCTCACAGACAGCGAGAGGACCACTGTGTGTGTTTGTGTGTGTGTGTGTGTCTGTGTGTGAGTGTCTCTGTGTTTGTGTATGTGTGTGTGTGTGTGAGTGTCTGTGTTTGTGTGTGTGTGTGTGTGTGTGTGTGTGTGTGTGTGTATGTGTGTGTGAGTGTCTCTGTGTGTGAGTGTCTCTGTGTTTGTGTGTGTGTGTGTGTGTGTGTGTGTGTGTGTGTGTGTGTGTGTGTGTGTGTGTCTCTGTGTGTGTGTGTGTGTGTGTGTGTTTGTGTGTGTGTGTGTGTGTGTGTGTGTGTGTGTGTGTTTGTGTGTGTGTGTGTGTGTATGTATGTAGGTGTTCGTGTGTGTGAGTGTCTCTGTGTTTGTGTGTGTGTGTGTGAGTGTGTGTAAATTACTGTAGATTATTCAGGATCTCTTTACGAGACTTCTGAGTTTATAATAACTTCATATTCAAACAAATTGTAATAAAAGAGTCCAAAAGACGTTTTAAAAAATGTTCTAATTCTGACGTTTCCTTTTGCCCCGTCAGATATAAAACTGGTCTAGAAAAACATCAGGGGAAATATATGAGGATGAACTATTCCTTTAAAACATTTATATGTAAACAAAAACACAAGAATCATTTTCTTTCAGTGTTTTACCTGCTAAATAATTTTCAGCTCAGTTTAGATTCTCTCTCTTTATCAGGCGCAGGAAGAGAAGCTCTTTTTCCACACAATCACAGCAAGGACTCGACTTCCTGCCACTGTGACCTCATTTCCTGTTCACTCTCACACACATTCCAGCAAAGCATTCTGGGAAAATATAGCCGACAGACAAATGAGGGAAACAGACAGACAGGCAGACACGTAGAAAACACAAACAAAATTAAACGTGTCATGCCATTAATAATTTAAAATACAATAAACTGACAACAGAAATGCAATCATTTATATAAAATAAACCATCACATGATATACAAAATGAAATAGCTCTTGAAATAAAAATATATATGAAATAAAATATATGAATATCATGAAATGTTAAAATCAATATAGAAATATATAATGTAATGTGTAATGTATGCTCACATTTCATTGTATTTTTAGCAATTAATTGCACAATTTTATTTATATATTTCATGATAAACATTTTTTACATTTTGGAAATGTAATTTCGTCCATAATATTGCAGGTTCAGCAAATGACCAAACGTTAATCAGTCAGTCGTGTGTGTGTGTTTCGGCAGGGACAGGTGTGTCATTGTGTATCAGCACCTGTTGACAGGTGGGCTACACGCTGACCTCACACTGACCCCTCACAGAGACACACAGACAGACCAACAGCTGCTGTATCCATGAAACAATGAGAGAAATTCTAGACCTCTTTCACTACTACACACTCTTCTACAACTGCACAACACACACACGTGTGTAATTCCTGAACTGATAAACATCAGTCAAGCTTCGTATAGCTAGTAAATGACTAACAACAATATCTTTATCTAAACTATCTAACAGCCCAAACACACACAAACCCAAACACGGTCCAGAAATCAGTTAAGACTGAAAATGATTTACAGCAGTTATTTCACCTGCTAGTACTGTCTGAAGAGAAATAATGAGAAACAAACTTGACTTGCCTGAGACTTAAAAACAAAAGCTTGTGCCTTCAGTTTGACAGATTATTATGATGAACAGTGAACAGATATGAGAGAGTCATGTTAGGCTTCAGGATTTACTGTTCTGTGTTTAGTTAGTACTCTCTGTGTGCTACTGGCAGTAAAACTATCACCATCTTCCAGAGAGAAAGTGGGAATGAGAGCGTGTGTCTGTGTGACACTACACAACCGCTACATCTGGCCTCAATTTGTCTCCGATTAAATGGTCAGATGTATTGCATTTATTCTGTCAATCAAGCCCAAATGGACGTTTCATCCGGACACATGCACGGATTACGTTTCATCGATGTTATTAGCAGACACTTTTTTTTAGCTATGTGACCTACAATATCCAGCTGGAGTTATGAACAACACAGACATATGACACAAAAGCCCACAAAACTCAAGAGCCAAAAAGAGTTTCACGGACAACTTCTAATCATCAAACGCATCTTGATACTAACATGAAGAGACGGTTCAGAACACGGACTAAACCAAACTGTGAGCAACAGTGAAGCTTGATGCTTATATTTGACTAAAGCCCTGTTGATAAAGTCCAGACGTCTGAAAAATATCAGGAGTTATCTATTTTGAGAAAATGGAAATATGAGTAATTCATGAGTATGAGGATTTAAACCAGCAAATATTGACATCTGATCTATCAGTATGATGAAATCCTTTTTTCATGATAAGATTGACATTCGCATGGAAATGCCCAAATAATAAAGTAAGAGTCTTTTAGATGAACAATAGTTGACGGATCGGGTCAATAACAGCAGTAATGAAGCAGTGAATTGTGACAGAAACACAGGAGGACTTTCTGTCTCAGGTGGGGTGTGGGAAGGGAAAGATGGATCAGTTTCCACATTAAACTCAGACAATACAGAAGTCCCCGAGAGCAGACTATTGTCCACACACATCCTGCTCTGTGTGTGTGTGTGTGATGGTGTAGATTGGACAGATTAGAGGAGGATTTGATTTCTCTTTCATTGTTAAACAGAGCTCTGTTGACAACGGTGAACGCACTGAATTGTCATCACTTCCGAGACAGCGTCCCAATTCACATCATATCCACCCTAAACTGTGTACGACACGAGACTTCATGCATCTCAAATCATAAGAGACTGAAAATAAGCATGTCAAAGTTGGCTGAAGTTTGTATCTGTAAAACAATCACTTCTGACTTCTGGATGGACAAAAAGTCTACATGTTTCACTTGACTCTAGATTTTCATTTCAGATAAACCCCAGTTCAAAATGAAGATTTTTGTGCTTTAAATTCAGTTCAGTGTAAGTGACGGTTCTGCATTGTGGACGAGACTTTACGCTAAAATGTCTGGCTATATCAGACTATAGAGTCAAACAGGAAATGATTATTTTCGCCACAGGATGTGAAGCGAGAAAGGAAGGGGTGGGGGAAGGGTCGTGGGTCAGAGGTCAAGGGTCACAGATCGCGATTTATTAAGACATGATTGATTAATGTGTATGCACAAGTATGACATAAAAACATCTCTGTAAGAAACTGCTAGATATATTGGACATTACAGAGAAAAACACAAATAATGATGCTGTTCAATACAGCAGAGAGAGAATAAATCATTAAAAAAGTTAACGATACAGAGATGCAATGAAACTTTTTTTTTGCGTAAATAACGTTTCATAAAATTCTGAAAATATACAGATATACACACAAGCTATCAGAGCTTTTCTTTAGTAGCTTTTCTCAGTTCTGCTTTTCTCATGATGCATTATGGGACAGATTCCACACAACTCCCACTGGACTGTGTGTGTGTGTGTCTCTAAAAGATATGACAAAATAAATATTATACACCTGAGACAGATGTTAATAGCAGAAGAATATGGAGAAGATATTTATGTGCAACAGTTTCTGCTGTTTACAGTAACAAGCTGAAATAACCTGTAGAGCAAAATACGGGTGACTGTGTGTGTGTGTGTTGTCATGAAATACACAAAATATAACCTGTGAGTCCATCATGCAACACATACACACACATACAGGAGTCTGTGTGTTTTATCAGTCATCCAAACAATTACAAATCAAGAGCCTCACAGTGACTCATAGAAAGATGAGAAAGAATGTGTGCGTGTCAAACCCGTCAAAGAGATTTAAAACAGAGTAATGTGGCTTGAATCTGTCAGGAATGACTATCAACACAGACGCAGGGGTCAGGGGTCATGTACGAGTGCCCTGTTACAGATCTAACAAAGAGAGAGCGAGAGTGTTAGATGAATGAGAAAGATTTAATTGCTCTGGTTTAAGACTTAATGAAAATCCTGCTTGATTATTCTGACACACACACACAGAGCTGTGATTCATCTGTGTTGAATTAGAAAAGGCTTCATGACACAACTAACAACTGGAAAAGAGAGAGAGAGAGAGAGAGAGAGAGAGAGAGAGAGAGAGAGAGAGAGAGAGAGAGAGAGAGAGAGAGAGAGAGAGAGAGAGAGAGAGAGAGAGAGAGAGAGAGAGAGAGAGAGAGAGAGAGAGAGAGAGAGAGAGAGAGAGAGAGAGAGATTTTTTTCCAAAAGTGATTAGCCAAAGGAAATGGGTCAGACAGAGCAGTTCAGTTCAGGAGAAAACATTAAACCTGTGTGTGTGTTGAGATTTTACTGCCTAAATTAAAGTGTCTTTTTCTCCATATACAACAATGACCAGACAGAAAGAAACTGAGAAATAAATGAGAGTGATGGCGTGAGATGAGAACATGACTGATTTACTTTCAGCTTTAATCTTCCAGATGAAATGAGTGACTGAAGCATGTTTGTTTAAAGCTGCTGGTCAGGTATAATCAGATGAAGTTTGTGAATTAATGACATGCTTTGAGTGAAGTTACACTGCCAGACTTCACAAAATCTTCTAATAAAGAGCAGACTGACTGTTCACTGCTGCATACTACACAATATATATATATATACTGTACACTGCCTACTAACATTTAGACATAACAAGTAAACAGTATGAAGTAGAGTTAAACAGTCTATTTTATAACATAATACAATTTTCAACAAAATCCTTTATAATGAAGTGACACTTGTAAATGTCTTGAACTCACTTTTATAAAGGTATGAGGTCACGAGAGGCAGTAATAAATGCGTTTACAGCCACGTCAAAAAGCGACTTTTAAGTTTTATTAGCTAGATTAGTCAAACTAATAGAGTCATCTGTGTGTGATCCAGCGGTGGCCTCCACAGCTGCCACAAATCACTGTGTGTTTACATTTGAGTTCAACATGTGCAGAAAAAAGGTCAAAGGTGAAACCTGTGTGAGCAGAACGTAAAGAGTCTGTGGAGTCACACTGATCTGTGTGTGTATCAGCCCGTGTGCGTGCTTGTAAATGTCACTCCGACTAACATTTCATCAAGAGCTTTTATTCACACGCGTGACCTCACCAAACCAGCACGGCACTCGGGATCGGTTGGGTTCTCACAGTTGTACGAGTCTCCAGACAGTCTTTCTAAAGACAGTTTTCTTCTAGAATTATGGGTAATCTGTTTCCAGCAAATTCCTCCAGTCAGTTTCTCTCTCCTAAAACAAGAAAACATGATTGAGTTGTGCGCACACACCGTTCTAAAACCTGCTGTGCTGATTAACATTTATGTAACATTGCATCATTTACACAAAGACACATTCAGGGCATGTAACATAAATGATAAACATTTGATTGATTTATGAACTGATGTGTGTTTTGGGGAATTAAAACCTTGTAATGTAGTGCTATGCAGAAAAAGGTCAGGTAATCCCAGAATGCATAGCATGAGTTTAGATCAGAAATCAGACCTGCTATGGAAAGAAATGAAGCTGTTAGTTTGTTCTGGTTAAGCATTGTGGGTTTGAATCCCAGCGAACACACAGGCCTAATGATGAAAAATGTACAGCTTGAATTCACTGCCAAATGCATAAATGTACATTTGTGATCTTAAATATTTGATGTTTCATTGAGAAACAGCCACAGCAGCCTGCCGTTCCGCATGACTTTGTGATAGTTTTGACGCCTCCGCTGTGAGTTTTATAGCGATCTGTTAGCTTCTAACACAACAGCTGCGGTGTGAAAGCGTAGACAGGGATTAGCGGCTCTGAGGTCAGAGATGCTGCAGCGAACGCAACAATTTGTCTTCCTTTCCTCTCGCCTGCTTGTATCATCCATCAGTCTCTTCTCTCCTCCGCGTGCTGGAATGCTTCTACACTCCCTCCATTCGGAGGAATTCCCCAGGAGCCAATCGGCTCGCAGCGGGGAAGACATGCTCTCTTCTGACCTTTTGCGGGAGAAGCGAACGAGCTGTCAGGGGTCGAAGGTCTTTGACCTGTGAACTCGTTCATATCCACAGTTTCAGGCCTATTACTGGCTGAAGTCATTATAATTAGTTAGCAGTATGTGTGTGGGGTAACGTTGAATGAACAGCTTAGTTTCTCAGAGATGTTCAGCCGTGACCTTGATATATGGCCAGAGTATCCGACAATTCTTGGAATATTTTACACAATGTTTCCCTGGTGTGTGTGTCTATAAATCTAAGTATGTGTTTGTGTGGAAGTTTACACACAGAGTGTTTCACAAAGTAGGACAAAAGTATAGTAAATATCATTGAGTGAAACATTGTGTTCTCAAAAGTCTGTGTATATGTATCCTGTACCTACACACCACGTATCCTGAAAGTGTGTGTTTGTGTGCACATGCAGTGTGTGCGAGTGTTTTTTTTAGTGGTGTATACATGCGGGTGTGTGTGTTGCAGGTCAAAGTGTTGTTGAATGTCGTCTGTACCTCTGAGCGACAAAACACAGTCACTGAAGCCGTTTGCCCTTCCCTTCCCCTGCTGCAGCCCCACAGGCGGGTGGGCGGGTCACACTGTCATTAAACTGCACTAATGAGCCTGTGATTGACGAGCCGCTCAGCCTATGACCTTATAATGAGCGCCGGGCCTGAGAACACACTGATGGAGAAAAAGTAGCAGAAACAAAGAAACTGGGATTTATGAGAAATATCTGCAAGTGATTAAAATCTGTTCCACACACACTATAAAACAAGCTGTAGAGCACTTATAATGAGCGCCAAAGAGAGAGAGAGACACACAGAGATGGAGAGAAGAGAGAGAGAGAGAGAACAAAGAGAGAGAGAGGAGAGATGAGAGATATCTGCAGAGTGATTAAAGAGAGAGAGACACACAGAGAGAGAGACAGAGAGAGAGAGAGAGAGAGAGAGACACAGAGAGAGAGAGAGAGAGAGAGAGAGAGAGAGAGAGAGAGAGAGAGAGAGAGAGAGAGAGAGAGAGAGAGAGAGAGAGTAATTCCCTATTAGTTCAACAAGTGGACCGCAGTAGGAACTGATTCCCACAATAAAATCCACCTGGACCTGTCACTGTGTGTGTTTTTTGTGGGTGTTAACAGCTGTGTAAGAATCCGTCCCAACATGCTTTAATACAGAAGTCGGCAAAACGTTACAAATCAGGACCAGATGATTGTTTCTCTGTCTGTGGCTTCATCCCAGATCTCATAGTGTCTGTGTGCCGTTCAACTGAGTTCCGATTAAATAGCTTTTTAACTGTGGAGGTACCAAACAGGATACAGAATTGCCATTGAATTTAGGTAAAATTACTAAAACTATTCATCATGCAGCCACTTTTATACAAAGTGACCTAAAATAAGCATAACACACAAAGTGCGTTCCAAAATGAATTACAAAGAAATTAAATTTTTAAAAAAAACCTGGTGACGTGTCTCATTTCTGTCCTACAATCATCCTCTGTTCATATGCAGCGTTTATATGTCAAACACCAGATGTTGGTGTGCGGTGTTCATGATTCTGCATTCATTATGAACTCGACCGTGTTGATGAGCTCACAGGTTTGTGTAATGTAACACACACATGTGAGAGAGAGAGAGAGAGAGAGAGAGAGAGAGAGAGAGAGAGAGAGAGAGAGAGAGAGAGGAGATTTAGCTTGATGTGCAGACAGATTGTGACGTATGGACGGAAAGATGTTGAAAACTTAATGTAAACAGAATTAACACACTTTCCGGTAGTTCAGTGTAACACACATCTGCTGTGACTGCATCTGTGTGTGTGTGTGTGTGGAGGGGAACACAATGAAAATAAAAAGAATATTTACACACAACTTAAAGCATTTACTGATCTGTCTAAATGAGGATACATCATCAACTTTTATTGTAAAGCTTATCAGAATTACTAGAACTGAATGTCCACACTTACATCTGTGTGAGGTGAGATTAACCCACTTAAACTAAAGCTAAAACATACCCGCACAGAGCAGGGGGTGTATAATGGAGAGGGGCAGGGTTTCCATGTAATTTAAGCTTATGCCAGTGTGTGTATGTGTGGATCTACATTCCAACAAGACCAATAAAAACTAATGTAGTTGTCGTAATTAAATGTAACACAGGTCTATAAACAACTTTATACACACGTTTCCTCTGTGTGTGTGTGTGTGTGTGTGTGTGTGTGTGTGTGTAATTATGTGAATGAGGGTTTGAAATGAATCTCTTTGTAATGTAACTCCAGCAGTCTGCATTGTGTGTGTGTGTGTGTGTGTGTGTGTGTGTGTGTGTGTGTGTGTGGGAGGAGGGGTTGTTTTGTGGTGCCTTTAGGGCTGGACTCACAAAAACGGAACACACACAATATATTTACAGCGTCTATTAGTAATTTTGTGTAATTATTATAATCGGACCTAATTGTAATGATCTCAACGGCATACAGAGAGACAACAAAACTGTGTTTGTTTGTATGTGTGAAAGAGGATAAATCTGACACTAGATTAATGGCCCAGTGTGACACTATTATGTGTAAAGCACTTCCTGCGCACACACATATACAGGACTCATGTTAAAACGACACAGAGATGCATTGGTGTGTGTGTGTTGGGGTCCTGGGTGGTAATGTAGTGTATTAGTGAGGAAACTGATGTTATTTCTGGACGAGTAGGCAAAGTTCTTGGCAGTGTGTGTGTGTAATTAGTTTATTATGTCGTTCTTCAGTGTACTGCTGTACGATGGCTGATTGTCAAAACAAACACAACCACAGCGACCGCCACACGCACGCACAACACTTACACGCTATCTTATTTAAAAGGTAAATATACTCATAATCACATTGTTTAACCATTTCACACACACACTTATCCATACAGTGCATATGATTTTAAACTCTTTTATCTGAGGCGAGTCATAATAATGATCTTATGAAATGACATTATCATCAGAACTGATGAAGAGAGAATGAGAAACAGAGAGACATCAGAGACATTTTAATCAGTTATAGCAAATCCTGTTTGACTGTTTCCTCTGATATGTCGTTTTCACAGACAGACGTTTACACAGCGAGTTTGACCCTAAACATTTCCTCTCTGTTTCTGGACATTTCTCATTTTTCTCTGGGTGTTCAGACAGTTGTGCAGCTCTGACACAAAGACAGAAATCTGCCTGTGCTGCTTATTAATTCTGTGTGTGAGAGAATGTGTGGGATACGCTGGCAGACTGAACTACATGAATAAGTCAATTATATCACACACACACACACACACAGAGTTCACAACACTTGGACTTCCTGTCAGTGACATTCAAGCTAGTGAACGTGTGTGAATCCAATTTTGTAAAACACATGAGCAGCTACACAAGAACACTCGCAATGATATAAATGTGTGTTAGAAGTTGAACTGTTTTGTTTTTTATCTGACCAATCACAAAGCTGTGTGTATAACCTCTCTCTCTCTCTCTCTCTCTCTCTCTCTCTCTCTCTCTCTCTCTCTCTCTCTCTCTCTCTCTCTCTCTCTCTCTCTCTCTCTCTCTCTCTCTCTCTGTCTCTGTCTCTGTCTCTGTCTCTCTCTCTGTCTCTCTCTCTCTCTCTCTCTCTCTCTCTGTCTCTGTCTCTCTCTCTCTCTCTCTCTCTCTCTCTCTCTCTCTCTCTCTCTCTCTCTCTCTCTCTCTCTCTCTCTCTCTCTCTCTCTCTCTCTGCATGCGTCATCACGCTGCGCACACCTGTTGCTAGGTAAATGTAAGAAGTGTGTTTGTGATACACCTTGCTCGTATCACTTTTACTAAATGAAACAAAAGCATTGAGCATTAAATCAGTACGTTTTATATTGGCATTGTGGTTCCATTATGGTGCGTTCTGCACTACATCAGCCATGCGTTATCACGTGACCCCTGATGTTCGTTCACCTCGATAACAACCTCAAGATAATTTATGCAAATGTTGTTAAATAAGCACAGTTTAATACATAGTATAGCTACATAATGTATTGGATGAAAGAAAGCCGTTTTAGATGCAGGGTGTATTTCTTAATGTGTGACGTCATATTACGTCTCGTATCTTAAAAAGAAGTGATTACAGTATTTTTAGATTATAAATCTCTTTCATTCCAATAAACAAACAAACAAAACAACCAGTACAGAAAATAAACAGTAAAGTGGGCTTGTTGATTATAGTATTGTGGCATATTTCCTATTGATAGCATCAGAGACCACACACACACACACATGCATGTACACACAAAACTGTAACGTACAGCAACACCCTTCCTATCCCCACGAAGACATTTCCTGTCTCCTATTGTCCAGCTAGAGAACATACTGACCAGAACACACACACACACACACACAAACCCTACCCAGAGGGCACATTACACACGCTGTACAATAAAAATATTCTTCAACACACTGAATAGCAGAAACACACACACACACAATAGCTTTAACGCACATGATTGCACACAGAATTGTTCACTTTCACAAGTGTACAGACCTTCAATGACTGTGTATTTTGAGATATGGGATGTGTGTGTGTAAAACGCATCAATGCAGAAGTGAAACCTGTGACACAAAGTTAGTCGCATGAATACACACCAGTCGGGGGAAGACGTATTAAAAGTATCTACTAGTAACATAACTTCATTTTTCAGAGCTCAACTGTTTTCAAAACAGTTTTTTTGTTGAGTTTACTGAAGCACAAAACTGTAAACTTTATTTAAACTAATGTAGTGACTCTTTTGTTCCAAGCCTAAAGTGCCACTTTAAGTAAAAGACAGGTTGACTGCAGTCTAACTACTTTAAATTACGAGTAGCTTGACTGTAGTTTGGCGATCGAGCTGCAGTTACAAAGTAACTTCCCCAACACTGATACACACAAACCACACAACAAAATCAAAGCAATGGCCAGGTTTCAAACATAGCGAAAAAATTCCACTGATGTTTGTTAAACACACACACACACAATGCATCTTTATGAATTTTAATTGGTCAGATTCCAGCCACTGAAAGATCCCAAAAGAAAGAAGGAGAGAGAGAGAGAGAGATGTTGTGGTTTTGTTGCTCCGAGACGCTTGAACCCACAAGCAACCCGGCAGCTTTCCCAGAAAACAACTATATTTCTGACAAGCACTCTAATGCGACCACAAAACACACACACACACATACACACTTGAGGCTTATGAGTCTAAAGATATCTATGGGTGGGGGGTTAAACTCGCCAACGAGTCCAGATTTATGAACTGTGTGTGGAGACATATGCCAAACATATAGCTACTGACACACACATCCATGTACACAACACTAACTAACTCTTTCTTCCACGCCTCTCATGCTGAGGAGGACACGCGTGTGGTCAGTGTGTACCGTGTTAGCAACTGTTCAGTGCTGTAGTTGAACAAACAAACACACGTGTCTGGGGTTTTGATTATTGAATAGTTTTGCTTGAATGAACAAAAATGTTTTACATTGCAACAGCATATACACACACATCCCAAACACAACACACAAACTTGTGTTCTATTGTGCGTCTGCAAACGTTTCTTCTGTTTACCTGGAATATATCCACAGCAGCTGCTTGCGTTTACACACACACGACTATACTAACTTTATTTGTGTGAAATAATACTATAGTCTTCCAATGAAGACGACTCTACTTGTGTATAAAATAATGTGAAGATAAAGTGATTTAGTTTGATTTGTCAACAATCCAAGGATATTCACACACAGACAAGTGAAATGAACAGAGATCTGCCGGGATAGTCTTCCTGACAGCACTGCAGCACAATCTATCGGCTCATTACCATTTTAATAGCTTCTCCACGGATACCAGTCTGCCAGTCTCCTCTTTCCCAGTTCATCGTTTAAAATCCGCTAATTACCGCTGACCTCCGCCCGTCCGGGTCACGGGAGGGGGCTGGGAGCGGGCCGGGTGTCGGGCAGGGGGATGAGGAGGGGGATTATTGTGATAGTTAGTGACCACTGAGGCGAAACAGAGGGAGGGGATGCATCAATCTAACGCTTGTAATCTGGGTTCAGACCCCCAAATCTCTGTCCAAAAGAGAAATTCACACAGATGGATTTAGTGAGAGTCCTCCTGCATAGGCAACAAACAACTATATTTAGTAATATAAAGAAAAGAACTGGTTTTGCAATCTACAGGAATGAGAAATTTATCTGATCAATCTTCTGAAAGATAATAGTTGCAGATCATATGGAATAAAAGAGGATTAACAAATAAAATATATTATATACATGTATTTCATACAGAAAGAGCTTTTTTATCGTAAGAAAAAATAAAGCATGTATTTCAGAGATTAAATTGAGAAAATCTACGTTTTTGTTTCTCATGTTATTGTGGTCGTATCCAGCCACGCCCCCATTCTCGATGCGCCGTCCTGATTGGCTGACGCGGTCCCAGGGCAGCTGTCCCGTCTCAGTCTAGACCTAAACCGGGCAGAACCCGCGCGACTGCGCTACGGACACACAAAACCGCGCAGAACTTACGGACGAAGCTGCGTGTCTGGATACGGAAATCACACAGGGTTTATTACAGAACCGGATTAACGGGACACGGTGACGTTTCACGCGATAACGGAGGAGCTCCGGTAAGGCAGCCGAACCCTCTCGGTTCTGGACAGAAACTCGGGGAAAGTTTTGCGTGCGTAAAGCATCGGGTGGATTTCATGCACCGGATTATTGGCGTGATCATGGGTCGGTTCGGGTTCGGGCGCGCGCTGCTCATCGCGGCTGTGTTTGGGTTCGGGCTCGCGCACGCCTTCGGGGACGAGGAGGAGATGACCTGCGACCCGATCCGCATCTCCATGTGTCAGGATCTGGGATACAATGTGACCAAGATGCCGAACCTGGTGGGAAACGTGCTGCAGTCCGACGCCGAACTCCAGCTCACCACATTCACACCGCTTATACAGTACGGCTGCTCGAGCCAGCTCAAGGTATTACACACACACACATATACACACACAGACACACACATATATATACTGTACACACACACACACACACATATACTGTACACACACACACACACACACATATATATATACTGTACACACACACACACACACATATACTGTACACACACACACACACACACACACACACACACACACACACACACACACACACACATATATTGTACACACACACACACACACACACATATACATATATATATACTGTAATACACACACACACACACACACACACACACACACACACATATACACACACACACACACACACACATACATACACACACACACACACACACACACACACACACACACACACACACACACACACACACACACTGTACACACACACACACACGCATATACTATATACTGCACACACACACACACACATATATATATATATACTGTACACACACACACATATATACTGTACACACACACACACATATACTGTACACATACAGACACACACACACACACACATATACTGTACACACACACACACATATACTGTACACGTACAGACACACACACACACATATATACTGTACAGACACACACAGTACAGTAAGCTCAAAGTGTGTACACATAAACACAAACACACACACACACACAGGGTTACATAGACTTGTATTGGTTTTATACAGTTAGTTAAACTTTTGCATTTGTACAGTTTATAAAAAACTTGATTTACTTTATTTTATAGTGTTTCTGCAAATGAGGAAAGAGTGCTTTTGTATAGATTTCTCTCACATTTGTCTCGCAAAATAGTGTGTACATACACATACTTATAAATAAACTTACACATATTCCTTATACACACCTGATGACTTAAATACATTTAAATATAATTTGACCCATTTATGTGCCTTTCAATGTGTTTTTGTACTTTATATTGTTCTCACGAATAAAAAAGTGTCACAAATATAGACAAACTTGTATACACACACATTTACATCAGTCAGATTCTCAATAATCTGCACATACACATGACTCAACACACACATACACACACAAACCTGGACTGTCACACACTGTCCTAGACTACACATACACAAATACAGCTAGTACACACACACACACACACAGGGTCTGATCTATGTGTGTGTGTGTGTGTGTAACTATAATTTAGGGATAAATCTGAGTAAAACCTCCCTCGCGTGACATCCTCATTTGTAAGAACACTATAAAAAATAAAAAGTAAATAATGTTTAAAGTTTTTTGTTTAGGGTTAGTGTGTATCTTTGATTATGTGTATAAAACAACACACATCAATGCAATGTCCTTATTTAGATAGGCAAGTAAAAGTGTGTGTGTACTTTTTACTTGTAAAGACCAAATTCCTGACATTGTCCTTATGAATACAGAGAACATGTTTAATCTGATTTGTGAGGATGTAACGGGTCCAATAATTCTTACATAAACATCTTGAAAAAAGAGTTTCTATAGAAATCAAGTAATAGATTATAATAATTATAAACTTCTGTTACTTTAAGAACAGTAGCAGAAAGTGTTTGTGCGATCGCTGCAGACAGAGGCAGTTGTTGTTTTATTGATTGAATGCAGAGAAAAAAGCTCCCACTCAGATTCCTCTCTGCGTTTGCTGGAGGATCTCGTGATTAAAGTTGAAATCACAAACATCTCAAACAGCCAACAGCTCTTCCTTAAACGTAAAATCTTGAAGTCCAGTAATAAAGCGCTCGTGTATAAATGCTTTTGATTTTTGGTCGTTCTAATTTGTCGGTTGGGTCTAAGTTCCCAAATGACCCAGAAAAAATCCAGTTTCCTCCCTGGAGTACAGTCACGTCCTCCAAAACTTCCCTACATGTACAGATGTGCACACACAGCACAACGCAACCTGTTGCACAACTTGTACATTTATTTTAATACTAAAATACTAAACATGATGAAGCAGATTTTGCTTAAAATGAATTCTAGGAATTAGTTGCTGAATATGGTTTGACGGTTGAAAGTCTCATATGTTTTTTCTTTCTCTAGTTCTTCTTGTGCTCCGTCTACGTGCCCATGTGTACGGAGAAGGTTCCCATCCCGATCGGGCCGTGCGGAAGCATGTGCTTATCCGTGAAGAGGAAATGTCTTCCGGTCCTGCAGGAGTTTGGATTCGTGTGGCCCGACGTTCTCAACTGCAGCCTGTTTCCGCCCACCAACGACCAGAATCACATGTGCATGGAGGGTCCGGGCGACGAGGACGCGCCATTCCACGCCGTCCGTCCTCTGGCCCCGCAGGAGGAGGAGTGCGTGGCTCTGGGCACGGGCGCGGGGCAGTATACGTGGGTGAAGCGCAGCAGCAGTTGTTCGCTGCAGTGCGGGTACGACGCGGGACTCTACCGCCGGCAGGCCAAAGTCTTCACGGACGTTTGGATGGCGGTGTGGGCGGTTCTCTGCTTCGTTTCCACAACGTTCACCGTGCTGACCTTCCTGGTGGACTCCTCGCGCTTCTCCTACCCGGAGCGGCCCATCATCTTCCTCAGCATGTGCTACAACATCTACAGCGTGGCCTTCATCGTGCGGCTGACCGTGGGACGCGAGCGCATCTCCTGCGACCTGGAGGAGGCGGCCGTGCCGGTTCTCGTGCAGGAGGGGCTGAAGAACACGGGCTGCGCCATCGTCTTCCTGCTCTCGTATTTCTTCGGCATGGCGAGCTCCATCTGGTGGGTGATCCTGACGCTGACGTGGTTCCTGGCGGCGGGGCTGAAATGGGGTCATGAGGCAATCGAGATGCACAGTTCCTATTTCCACATCGCCGCCTGGGCCATTCCAGCCGTGAAGACCATCGTCATCCTCATCATGCGGCTGGTGGACGCCGACGACCTCACGGGGATGTGCTACGTGGGGAACCAGAACTTGGACGCGCTGACAGGGTTCGTCGTAGCTCCGCTCTTCACCTACCTGGTGATCGGGACGCTGTTCATCGCTGCGGGTTTGGTGGCGCTGTTTAAGATCCGCTCCAACCTGCAGAAAGACGGAACGAAGACGGACAAACTAGAGCGACTGATGGTGAAGATCGGCGTGTTCTCCGTACTCTACACGGTCCCGGCCACGTGCGTCATCGCGTGCTACTTCTACGAGATCTCCAACTGGCCGGACTTTCGCCAGTCGGCGCGTGATTCGTACATGGCAGCGGAGATGCTGCGGATGTTCATGTCTCTGCTAGTGGGCATCACGTCGGGTATGTGGGTGTGGTCGGCCAAAACCCTTCACACCTGGCAGCGATGTTCTCATCGACTCGTTCACACCGGACGTAACGGCCGCGTCAAACGAACGACCAACGGTTGGGTCAAACCGTCGGCAAAGGCAACGAGACGGTCGTGTGAAACGAAAGAGGGAGAAAGAAGGAGAGACGGAGAAATGGCGGTAAGAGACAGAACGCCTCAGGGAACGACGCGAGACGGACGAAACTGAGATGAGCGCGCCACCGTGTGGACGGTTCTCCTCTCTCTCCCTCTTACAGAAAGTTCATGTAGCACTATCTGATGTCGTCTTTATACGCTTGACACGAAATGTTCTTAAAGTTGATCGTACACTGGACGGTCCTGGTGCAGCAGGTTTATCCGTGTAAATACAATATGCACTACGGCTAATGTCAATTCTCACTGATGTGCCTTAGTTTCAGATGAAACGTGCCAGCTACTCAACCAAACCTGGTGCTGGGTTTAACTGTGGTATGTGTGATTTATACTACAGTAAAGCACCTCAGCCATCAGTCATTTACCTCACAGCTGTCTGGTCCGCTTCTCCTGTCACTTACAATACTGACCGGTTATAAATCCAAGAACGGAAATACTGGAATTTTGAGTTGATTTTTACGTAACGTCAAACTTGACTCTGTAGGGTATCATTTAAACACAGATCTAGATGAGAAACTTACAAATGAACTCAAAGAATTACAGTATTTCCATCATGTGGTCATAAACGATTGTGTTGAGATTTCACGATTATTTGTGTATGACACAGCTATTTGATGTTGTCCACATGAAGAAACTCTTTGTTTTTGGCTGTAAAGACACAAGAATATGATGTGACAATCACTGATCGAGCGCTGAATGTATTCACTGGTTTTCTCAGACTCATGCAGGTGGTACACACAGATCCTGGACTTCATGAAGAATCTTTACATCCATTTGTACATAATTGTTATTTTTGTGTTTATGAAATGCTAATTTATCTTTGTAAAAACTAGAAAAATGTACAAAGAAAAATTTATTTAAGGAGGCTTTTGTATCAGATGAGAAATTAAATGTTGAAAATGATTTTAAAGTCCGTCTGTGTTATTGTTCATTATACAAAAGCTTTTCAAGTTAATTCCTTCAAACGTCTTGTGACCTCAGAAAATCTGCCTTTTGTGGCGGAGAATTAAAACATTGTTTTGGGAATTAAACAGCAAATCTCTCGACAGAACAAATCCCTCCTAACACCCTTGACTTTCATTGTTTCTACAGAACTTGTTTTTAGGCTCGTACTCACTGACCCAACTTTCCATCAACACATTCAGTCTTGTGAGACTTTCAGATGTTTTCACATGACACGAGATGTCACAATCACACAGATCAAATTCACTTTTCTGAAAATAACAAGCCATGATTGATCTGAAGATGTAAAAACTAAACGGAGGTTTACATTCTTAAACCGGGACGTTCTTAAAAACTAAACCATTTCTGATCTAGTTTTTGCAAAGTCTGATGACTGTAAGTAAATCACAAAAGCACAAATCAACATGAAACTAAATTCAGTTTTACCTGAACACTGGGACATAAGATTCAACAAGAAGACAATACAGAGCCAGATTTCATTTCATAGATTGTAAATTGTCTGAATTTTGTAATTCATATCAATGTATTCACTCAACAAACACACAAACAACAACACTGAAGCCACACTAACCAAATGTTATGAACACAAATATTTGAAATGCAGTAAATGGTATTAAACTTACAGTACAGTGTGTCATTGGGGCCATGAAGTCATCTTCAAGAGGACAGCTGCTGTCATTTAACTTCTGATTGTGTTTCTAAAGAATCTCTAGCGCCACCTGCTGCTCAAACAACAACAACACAACTACTAAAGAGACTGTACAATTAACTGATACTGTATGACAATCCTGTCACTTTTGCTTAAGCCTTCACTTAAAAAATATACATGCAATTTATATATAAATAGTTACGGTTTCTGTTCTTTGGCAATGAATCAAATCAGACTGACAATCAATGTCTTTCATCATCTTTCTTTTGCAATATGTATCTGACATACAAATAATAGAGTCAAAGAAGCTCTTTATTGCAGCTGAAAACACAGAAATAAGTTATGTATAAATTACAGCGTTCAAGTTAAAAAGCAAAGTGCATCAAGACATTTCCAAAAGGAAACAGTTTTCATTTGAATAATTCAATATCCCGTCACGCTCACCCTGAGAACAGTTACAGCACAAAATACTGTCGAATGCTAGAACAGAAGCATATATAAATGACATTATTTCAATTGGTTTCAAAAGATATACAGAGAACATTTGTCTTACTGTACAGCGATACGAGTAAGCAATAAATCACACGGTACAGATCGCTGTTTTTGTTCAGGTGTTGTTTGAGAACGGCTTTAAAATAAAGCATTAAAAACTACATTGCTTGAAGCAAATGAAATGTCTTTTCAGCATGAATAATAACACGTAACATTCATTATTTGGTCGAGTTACACAGAGAACAGTTATTGAAACAGTCTGGCCTATTTTACCCTGAATCAAAATATTAGTCCTAAGGAAAGGCTTAAAGCTTTTTATCTGGACATTTGAAACACTACAGTCTCACATGATTTATATAAACTGTATACTGTGGTGTATATACAGTAATATTGTATCATTTGACTTATCTGGGTAAGTTTAATACATTCTTTTCTCAGTGCACCACTACAAATCTCCCTCCCGAAAAAACCCCTGAGCTGCTCCGTACGCCACATAAATAACTGTGATATAAAACATGACTTTAATTTTAAATGTTAAAAACTACACAAGCGTCTGTGAGGACAGTCAATGTTTGTTCAGGGCCAGTAAATGCACGAGCCGTCTCCACCGCGGTCCTGTGAGGTCAGAGGTCAGGCGGATGATGCTGCAGACACGTGCGTGCGTGCAGATGCTGTTTGGAGACTTTTCGACTTCATCCGCTTCTCACGTCTCAGCTGTCCTGAGGCTGCGAACGGCAGTCGCTAATTAGAAATACAGGCATTTCATTGGTTATTTTTGGTGTGAACAGCACATGGTATACTCGTGTGTCTTAAAAAAAATCTGAAGAAGATACCTACGCTAATGGAACTTCAAGAGCTTCATCTGCTGTGGAGAAAAGACAGAGATTAATACTGAAGTTAGATCAGGATTATGCAACATTCACATTATGATGATTTATGGTTATAATGATTTGTGATGGACATTCTGTTGCATTTGATAGGTGTGCTAACACATGAAATGATGAAAAGTGTCCAATTCTGATATGACAGCATTCATGTATACCTGGGACGCGTCTTCTGCCACAGCATTTCCGTATAATGTAAACAGATGAAACAATAAATATTATCAGCAGCAGGACAGCGATTGCTGAAATCACAACCGCATCAAGAGGAAATTTCTCTTCTTTGGCTGTTTCACCTGCAAGAACCAAACAAACTCAATTATAAACTCACAAACATGACGCATGACAAGTGCTTTTGACTCAAACATACCGTCACGCTTACAGATGGTAATGTGGGACACAGCGCCCTCTATTGAACAGCTGATATTGGTCGGTTGGTTGCAGTTGTATAAGATGGTTTCATTAAGAGTCCATGTTTTGGAGTGTGGATCTTGTAAGTTGTTGGGAATGACTCTCATCAGGTTCGGGTTAAGATCCGTCCATCTTATGGCGCTCTGCGGGTAACCGGCCGTCGATGAACAGCTCAGACGACAGCTTCTCTCACCGCTCAGGTTCACTTTTGTAGGTTCACTACACACCGCTGTCATGTTGGGAATGTTGTATTCTGCTATAAAGGACGGTGACATTTTAGAGATCTGGAGAACAACCCCACTAACCTCCCCAACCAACCCACAAACTTTCAGTTCCTTATACACGATTAGAAACCACGTCAAGACATCCCGGGCCCTTAGTCAGCAACAAGTTTCCAACACGACACACACTCGCCCACAGAAAACACACCATTAAACATGCACATAAAACCCACAGACGTTATGAATTATTCACTCCATGAAGCATAAATCAAGTGTCATACCTGTAACTTTGAGATAGATTCTAAACTGATCATCGGGTGTTTGATTGTGAAAAACGACACATTTGTATAATCCTTCGTCATAGACAGAGATGTTTGACATTTCCATGCTGAGGTCCATCTTGTTGACTTTGGTTCTGGTCTCGTAGTCAGGATTTGCAGACAGTCCTTTGTCTAAATCAAAACCGTTGATGAACACTTGATCCTTATTAACATCTTTCTGTATGTACAAGCGTTTGACACCGTTCGGGTCTGCAGGACATCGTAACGTGACGCTTTGACCTAAAACAGCCGTGATGTTTTTCACCATGATCCCATCACCTGGTTAAACACACAAGGATAATACAGAAACAGCTCAAATTTGAGAAAATATCTGGTGCTGATATTGATAATATTTACTGTCCAGCATGAATCAAATCTCTCCTAATATTTGTCGCTTTGGACAAAAGCGTCAGCTAAATGCCTAAATGTAAATGTAATTTTAAGCACATTTGATGCTTTATCAAAAGACATTTTTAATATGTTTATTTGTTTCTTTGGCTTTAGTGTGTCAGTAGGAAATATCAATATAGATTTCCAAACATTCTTTGCCATTTTTGTATGAACTCCAATGTTTTTACAAGTAAAATACACCTGAAATAAGTAAAAAATCTGAATTTGTGTGATGTTTTCATACCATGTCTGGCTGATAACAGCACTGAGAAACAAACAAACCTGTGAGAAACAAAACAAAAGATTTTAACTACAGAACACACACACAATCATTTGACATTAGCATACTCCAGTTTAGAAACACAGTCTAAATTTCCCATGAGTCACTTCACAATACAACAAAACGTCTCAAAATTGATCTGTTGATCTATAATCATGCGTTCATTTTTCAGAGAAACACTAATATACTCCAAACTTACAGTAACATCTCACTTCCCCAAACAACAGTTTAAAGTGTCAGTATATTAAAGGGTTAAAGAGGTTTGTGCTATCTGACATCATGTGTTAAACATATAGATGATTTTGTTCCTCATCCAAACTTCGTTCCTGAAGAGTCAAAGTCCTGCAGAGTTTAACTTTAACATTAATCAAACACAGTAAACCGTCTTCAGTGTCTAAACAGACACCTTAAATCTACACTACAGGACGCTTTAGCATCAGAGGATTCAGACACATGTCAGACAGCATCAACATAATCAAATGTTGAAGTGAAACAAGAGATCTGTTTTGTTATTTGCGTCATCAGATCAAGTCATGTTTATTTGCCTGCTGCGTTTCACAATCCACACAGTGTTAATGTCTCTTTCCAGAGAGTCATGATATAATATCTTAATCTCTCCATAGCAGCCAAAGGCGACTATGAAACAGAAAGAAATTTCATCAGCGGGACAAAATGCAAAATAATCCCCCTGAGCTGTTGGACTCTCAACAATCTAAACATTTCAATGCAAACATATGAACCCACAACCATTTGGATGCAAAACCTAAAGCCACACACAGAGATAATGACACTGTGAAGTGAACAGTACTTCTCTCTTTAGTAGATGAACTTCAGAAATAATCAGACACATACAGACAGACACAATCGCAATACACTCAGAGAAGAACCATTTTTGGTTGTATGGTTTTAATAAAGAACCTTAAACATCTGGAGAACCTTACATACATGGTTCTGAATGGCTGTGAAGAAGCTTTAATTTTACACCTTTACTTTAAGAGTATAAATCTGTGACTATATAAGAACTATTCAATGCCGACAGCAGATATACTCACAGAGAACAGACGGAGCTCCTCATGGCTTCATGTGCATCTGCAGACTGATTCCAGACAGAATGAAAACAGGAACATCACTCCTACACAGAGAGAAAGGAGAAAGAGATGATGTCATCCCATACTTTTATATCGATACTGACAGAGGGAATTCCCATGGAACACACCTTCATACAGGGATCTCAACAACTCAAGCTAAACTAAACTAAACTGGAGGAAAAGAACACTAAACTTAATAGTTTAGATGGTTTTACTGGACAGCACTTACGTGAATTAAATGCATGCAGACGTCACAGAAACAATGAAGACACACAGCATTTAACTAAACCTGAAGTGAATACGCTGTTGCAATGAATGCAGACGTCATTAATGTGGCGTTCATGCGCGTTCACAGTCCCACATTAAACCGAAACTATTCAGTGAAATAAAATTCCCTTTCAGGCAAACAAATAGAGAACCCGAAACGACTAAAGAAACAAACGAATAAACATATAGCAAAAGAAAATAAATATATTTCAATAAATATATATTATATATTTTATAAATAAACGCAGCATCTCATCTGTTCATTCATTCATATTCAACCTGTACAGGTAAACAAATACATGAAACTGATCGTGTCTGATAACAGCTTTATCAATGAAACCCTTCTGAAAATCATCAATCTGATCGAGAGAGAGAGAGAGAGAGAGAAGATTAAACACGACACATGAGAGAGCTCTTACCAAAGCACGAGCGTTTCCCAGAGGACTCCAAAATGCACGAGAGACAGAGACAGAGAGAGATAGAGAGAGAGAGAGAGGAGAGAGAGAGAGAGAGAGAGAGAGAGAGAGAGAGAGAGAGAGAGAGGGAGAGGGAGAGAGAGAGAGAGAGAGAGACAGAGAGAGAGAGAGAGAGAGAGAGAGAGAGAGAGAGAGAGAGAGAGAGAGAGAGAGAGAGAGAGAGAGAGAGAGAGAGAGAGAGAGAGAGGGAGTGAGAGATAGAGATAGAGATAGAGATAGAGACAGAGAGAGAGAGAGAGAGAGAGAGAGAGAGAGAGAGAGAGAGAGAGAGAGAGAGAGAGAGAGAGAGAGAGAGAAAGCCAGCAGAATGAGGAAGTGTTTTTTACATGTATTAGTTTTACATTTATCATATAATTAGTTTACATTTCTAGAGATTCACACAGTCAGTAATACACAGTCTGAGAATGTGACACAGATAAGCCTAGTATACTTTTGTATTTACTATAGTAAAATGTTGTGTAGTGTTTGTCAACCTTACCATAGTAAATATTAAAGTACTATTAAATACTACAGCATTTACTACAGCTTATCAGTTATTACAGTAAATAAAACACTTGTTTCTATACTACACTATAATACAATTTACTACTGTAGGCTAGTATACTAAAGTGACTTAAAGCATTTGAAATAAATGAACACTCTATTATATTTGATCATTACCTTTGTCTAGAATTTGCAAAATAAAACTTGTGACATTTTATCATTCAGCTTCTTGAGGTCTCAATATGAGAAGCTTTTTCAATCTGAACAGCACTGAAGACATTTCTATCTATGCTGGACTGCTATTATTGACTGCTTTTTGTTCATTATTTACTCCAATTAAACCATTTTAAAAAATATCTTTTAAAGTAGAGTTTTCTAATTGAAGAAATTAATATGTTGGCACAATTTTATTTCTGTCTACAAAAGTCATTTCAAACATCTTCAGATAAAACATTTAAATCATGAAAAACATTTTTGTCAATTGTGTTTAAACTCTTGACTGTCTTCATTAACATTTAGGCATTTGACTGATGCTTTTATCCAAAGCGACTTACAAATATTAGGAGACAAGAACAGAATGTGTAGTTTTTGATGCTGCGAGTGTCTCGAGTTTTAGTTTAAAAACTACAATTCCCATAATCCACACTGTGCCTTTTACTCCTTTAAAAAACCCCAAACTGGAACCAAACCCATGAAATCCAGCCCAACCTAATTACCATATCATATTAAATATAACACAGAAATGGGTGTGTGTACTATCTTTATGAACAATAATGTCTCATTATAAATGTCAATGTTTGTTTTTAGTATAACAACATTTTCATACATCATTGGGAAATCCCCCAGAGGACATATAAACAAATGTTTGGTCATGTGACCGCAGCATTTCTGAATGATAATGATTACTTATCTGTTTATCATCTCATGTTCCTCAGAAGATCATTACCGTTTCACTCCTGTACAGAGTTTCAACACAACTGCTTGGTGTGTCTGACAAATTCCAACAAAAGGTCATTTTGATAGCACTATTTCTTCAGAACGAAGCTTGTGTGAAATGAAAAGCCTGAACCATTCAAGCATTGTTCTGGCTGGTTGCAAGATGTTTGTTTACAGTCAAAACAACACAATCTTAGGTCTATCACTAAAAGCAAGATTCAATCAGAAATAGAAGACATGAAATCATTCATGTTCCTGGCACAATATTAATTTGAGGTTTGTTTCACCGACTAACACCGATACTGATGCATGACCTAAAGTAAACAAAAACATTTCAGTCTTTTGAAGTGGCTCCACCCATCACGACATAAGGAAGTCAAAGGTGCGTTTAGCAACCAGATACCAACACAAAAAGATGCAGATCCACATTACCTGGTCACATGATTACTTATTAGTTAACACTAAAGGACACACATTACTGGAAGAGAGAGGAATTTTAGGGCATTTCCAGCACACTTCTTTTCAACTCTTCTTTTCCTTCTCTCGCTGTCTCTTGTTTCATTCCTTTACATATCTTTCCTCAGTCTCACAGTGCCTGTATTATTGTCATTTTAAGTTGTTTCCCCATCTTTCTGACACAATTAATAGTTTGATCTCAATGACACACAGATAAATCTGTTTGCTTTCCATTTTTGCACTCTTGAATATTTTAGGGAAATTCTTCCGTGGCTCCTTTTCTGAGCTGTCTATCTTAAGAAAAAGAAAGAAAAAACATCACAGAGGGATTTTTAGGATAGACCGGCTGATGTGTGAGGAGATCAGACACAACCTTTAAATCTGAACACAACATCAGATATGATTCGTGAGCTGTGTCAGATCTGTCACACTCTTTAGACGCATGTGTTTGTTGTTTTACTGAGTTTTACTTCCTGCTAACAATAAATGTGACGTAAAAGCGAGATCAATTTTACAGAGAACTCTTAAATGCCACACCACACACAGATACACAGACACACAGATATACACACACACACACACACACACACAGAGATACACACACACACACACACAGATACACACACACACACACAGATACACACACACACACACAGAGACACACACACACACACACACACACACACACACACACACAGATACAAACACACACACACAGATACACACACACACACACACACAGAGATACACACACACACACACACACACAGAGATACACACACACACACACACACAGAGATACACACACACACACACACACACACACACACACACACACAGACACACACACACACACACACACACACACACATACACACACACACACACACACACAGATACACACACACACACACACACACACACACACACAGATACAAACACACACACACAGATACACACACACACACACACACACAGATACACACACACACACACACACACACACACATTCCGGTAAAGGAATATTTTGCCCTCTGGTGGTTAAATCAAATAACAGCTAATATTAAGGAAGAGTTTATTAAAATATGAAAAATCTCTCACACATGTGACTCTGTCTGTGAAATCCAGTCTAAAGTCTCATAATCTAATTAAAAGTTTTAATCATTAATGAGTCACTATGATTAGTCAATCTTTAACATGGTCAAATATATCAAAGTGATAATATCACATGATGTTCTTTACATTGATTTTATGTAGAAACAGTAAATCATAAAAATGACCTCTTAGCTGGTTTTACACAGACAGGTTCATCATCATGTCATTTCAGATGAATATGACTTCATTCATTCACTTGAACACAAACGAATACATTGATATTAAAATACTGTTGTGTTCACATTACATTTTTAAGAAAACATTTGCAACTGTTTCATACAATCTGACATTGGGTTCGGCCTGAGACCTCGTTGCTTTGACAAGGATTTACCAGCAGGTGTCGCTAGCGCGTCTCTAACTAAAACAATCATTTGATTCAAAGCTTCGAAAGGCTTCACATGAATGCAAATGTGCATCTGATATCACTTTTTCAAGTGAAAGTATGCAGTATACACTGTGCAATAAGCAGTTTACTAACATTAAAAGTATTAACACTAAACTTAATAGTCAAAGATCAGCATGTTTATTGAATCTCTATTTTCATACCACCTCACACACACTCATTCTTCATGATCTTTAACACAACAGTGCACTTGTATGCATAGCTGTATACTTTACTGTGACAG
>CM032811.1:14883866-14888866 GCA_019155185.1 Beaufortia kweichowensis
CGAGAAGAGACGAGAAGACGAGAAGGAAAAGAGATCAGACGAGGAAGAGACGAGAAGAGATCAGACGAGGAAGAGACGAGAAAGGCGAAGGAAAAGAGATCAGGCGAGGAAGAGGCGAGAAAGAGAAGAGAAGAGAGATCAGGCGAGGAAGAGAGAGATCAGACGAGAAGAGACGAGACGAGATCAGACGAGAAGAGATCAGACGAGAAGAGACGAGACGAGACAAGAAGAGACGAGAAGAGATCAGACGAGAAGAGATCAGACGAGGAAGAGACGAGAAGAGATCAGACGAGGAAGAGACGAGAAGAGATCAGACGAGAAGAGACGAGACGAGATCAGACGAGAAGAGACGAGAAGAGATCAGACGAGAAGAGACGAGACGAGACAAGAAGAGACGAGAAGAGATCAGACGAGAAGAGATCAGACGAGAAGAGATCAGACGAGAAGAGAAGTCTCTTACCAACAGCTCTGATGTTTATGGTACGTGTGAAATTGAGTTTGCGTCCGTTCATCTGATATGAAACCACACATGTGTAGAGTCCAGCAAACACCTCCATCATACGGTAAATTTTAACATCATTTCCCTTCACCTCTATAGTTATTGAAGATGAAAATAAATCAGTCCTGCACATCTACAGAGAGACAGAAAGAGGTCTCTATTACAGCTTGGTTCACACAGCATCACAATATTTTCTGGTTAAAAGCTGGAGCAGATTTTCTTCATGTTGTGTTCACATGACCTCTAAACTGTTGAGTCAGTTCTCTGCATTAGTTGTGTGACACATGAAGGACACTCACGTGATACCAGGTGACGGTGTGCGTGCTGTTCGGCAGTGTGAGTTTGTTCAGGTCAGGACAGGTGAGGGTTCGATCGCTCTGGAGACGCACAGTCAGGTTTAAATGAGGTCGAGCTCTGATGTCACAGTCTCCATCTCTCTGAATGACCTCCAGCTCAACACCGATCTTCACACATGATGAAATGTTCCTGCCACACACAACAAAGACTTGACCTCCTGTCCTCTGCCAACACTACATAATCTATCCATATTTCGACACAAATGATGATTGTTGTTGCTGTAATGTGATTAACATTTAACATACTGTATATTGATTAACATGTATAACAATTAGAGAAGGAAATCATTATCAAGACACAGCATATTATATACATAAAACGATATTATATTCTAAATAACATTTATGATACTATAATAATATGTTGAACATTTGACAGTCACCCAGTTGAACTTTGTTTGTTCTTATCATAAGAAACACAAGTGTTGCTCGTGAGGTGTGTGTGTTTTTACCGAAGCATACAGATATAGAGTCCAGCGTCCTGCATGGTGGCCGGTTGGATCCAGAGATACTCCCGGTCTTTGTGTAGTGTGTGCAGTTTCAGGTTGATGGGCTGTTCCACATCATGTGTGTTTGTGTGTCTGTACCACAGGAGAGACAGACTGCTGTTCTGAGTCTGACTGTAATTATACAGCGTCGAATGAGAGAAGAGAGGACAATAGAGCGGTGCCACCTCTCCGTCATAGACACGCACTGATCCCTCGCTCCATACACCCCAGTCATAACACTGCACATCTGAAACACACACAGAACTGCACATATAAAATACACACACACACACACACAAATCTATACGTTGTGAGGTCTTTTTTATACTGTACAAACTGTATATTGTACGGTATAACCCTCACTTAAACCTTACTGCATTTGTTCAACATAAACATCATTTAGTGTGATTTATAATGTTCAGCAAACTCACATCATCTGCTTTGACCTCATGTTGATACTGAGAGCTCTTAAACTATGAAAGAGTCGTTTCTGAGCCATAAAATTCTGGGCTTACACACTGTTTCAAACACTCTCAAACACACATTTCTGCATGCAAATCAATATTCAGTAATTGAGCGATCAATTTAATGACATGAACGTGGTGTTAAAATGAAAACATTAAAAAGGCAAATCAATTACATCTTAAAATTCTCACTTCAGCAACTAATGCATCAATAAAAAAATTAATATCTAAGTCGCTCTCTCTCTCTCTCTCTCTCTCTCTCTCTCTCTCTCTCTCCTCTCTCTCTCTCCTCTCTCTCTCTCTCTCTCTCTCTCTCTCTCTCTCTCTCTCTCTCTCTCTCTCTCTCTCTCCTCTCTCTCTCTCTCTCCTCTCTCTCTCTCTCTCTCTCTCTCTCTCTCTCTCTCTCTCTCTCTCTCTCTCTCTCTCTCTCTCTCTCTCTCTCTCTCCCTCTCTCTCTCTCTCTCTCTCTCTCTCTCTCTCTCTCTCTCTCTCTCTCTCTCTCTCTCTCTCTCCCACACACACTTAACCAAAACACATACGCAAACTCAATTTCAGTAAAATAATGAAAGATAAGGTGATTTATTTCCGTTTTGTGGTGAAATGCTGACCCTGCTAATGCCAAACTCAATTGAAATAAATTGCTGTCTGAAATCCAACTGCATCACACACACACACACAGCGTCTTATTCACCTCATGCATGTAAACTGCATCTACACACACACAGAGACGGGCAGGTGATGTCTGAACCGTCTGTGAGATGGACAGAATGAGAGGTGGGTTTTAACATGAGAAGATGGTGTGTGTGTGTGTGTGTGATTGGTCTGTCACTTCTCGACTGCGAGAGGATTAGTCTTCCTATTAAGAGTGTCTCAGTACACGTGTACACACACACACACAGCTGGCAGAACATTATAAATGACCCTTTCTGAAACAATCTCTTTCCTGTCCTGCAGTGGGAAGCGTTTTTAATTAACCCCTGTATCCAGAGGTCCAACCAGCCCATAATCTCGTGACCTACACTTTACACACATGCACACGGCCAACCGCATAAAACCATTATGACATTTAACAGCACATACTGTAAGCTACAGTAAGAACACTGCAGAACCCGTACCATCTGTGTGCTGTCTGATGTCTGCTTCACTGATAAACTTGTGCACAGTCTATAGGATAAAACTAGTTATCTAGTTATCATCATCATTCTGTGAAGTCTTTGGACTCAAACACATCTTATAATAACACTGAAACATTATGAAATCAACAACAAACATTTACCCTCATTTCAGAAGACTGCATAAAAATCTTGAGATGTAAAATTTCTCTTTTAAGGACTTTGTGAAGTCTGGGTTATCCGCAGAGAGGTGGATTTTATATCTTTGTTATATTTGGACTATGTTTCAGAGGATTTTCTTTGGATTGTGTTAAAATGATTTTATAGGTCTCTCTAGTCTAACACCTTATAAAATCTCAGAAAAAGGTTCACAAGAAAAATAAAATTTCAAGAGCAACATTTCCACAATGAGGCCAACAACGGTCCATAAACATTCCTGCTGAACATTGACTCTTGATTTATTTTGAGTTTCTCTGGCAGCTTCAGCATGATTTCTGCAGCAGTATAATTTAAGAGGCAGCAGGAGATTCACACACAGACCTCTGGAGACCTCTGCTGATTGGTGGGAAGCTATAACACGAGACTGACGATTGGATCAATTATTTAAATGTGAGATGTGTAGATTTGGAGGACGGATAGAGACTCCGGGTGAGGTCACACGACCCGCTTCCACAGATTGACCAATCACAGCAGCTTAATGAGACACGACTCTTACCTGACTGCGGCGCGGTCTGAGCGACAGATACAGAAAAGCCACCCATCCTCAAAACACACAGACACAGACATGTGAAGAGCAACCGGATCCTGCAGAGAGAGAGAGAGAATCACTCAGTCCTCATTTCATTAAACATTCACTCACTTTATTATCAGACTCCATAAAACACTCCTGAAAGTGTTTTTACTACGTGACAGTTTTAAGGCTGTGAGGAGTATGAATAAAAATGGAAAAGGGATAAAGAAAGAAATGGAAATCAGAAGGAGAGAGATAAAGGGAGAGAGAGATAGAAGAGACAGTGAATATAGACTAAAGAGACTATCATATAATGTCTAACAATATTTCTTGAATTGTTTTTTGAAAATAAAGTGACCGTGTTTTTTTCCTTTCATAAAATTGATAGTTCCGACCTTGAATTCTGTTTGGACATTTATTGTAGCTATTGTAAAATGATTGTAAGTGCACTTCTGGTGCAAAACATTCATTCTAGAGAGAGAGAGAGAGAGAGAGAGAGAGAGAGAGAGAGAGAGAGAGAGAGAGAGAGAGAGAGAGAGAGAGAGAGAGAGAGAGAGAGAGAGAGAGAGAGAGACCATCTCTCCACTGTCACCCCAGTCACATACATCACGGCCCTTTAATGACACACACACACACCTCTGCTGAGTCAAAGCCAAACTAAGAATTATATATTTAATAAAAAATCTCTCATCTGATGATTTCATGTCTCAGGACTTTACACACTGGAGATTTGAAAAGGGTTTCAAACGCATTAAATGAACATATTAAAGCATTCTTGTAACATTTAATGTGTATAATGTTTATAAAGTCACAGTTTTGTTTTTATATTTCTCAACACTTCTCTGACATCAACAATTAAAGTGAATATATTTGCTGTCACATGTTTAGGATTCAGAGGCAAATGGTCTTTTTACATGTATAATCACACTGTAAAGAACCATCACAAACACACACAGGTTACAGACTCTTTGTCTCGAGACGGTCTCGGACTCTCAGCTGAGACTAAATAAAATTATGGAAAACCCAATTAGTGCATTTAGTGAGATGAGCACAAAACTACCGACATCATCTCAAAACGCTCTGGTTCAGATCAAATCTCCATCTGGCTTATCTGAGCGTCACAAATGTGCGCTTTAATTTCACTGAGATGCATTAGGGTGAAATTAAAGCATCTTGGGAATTCATTAGACTCATCTTTCTGAACCCTCCTCATTGATTCGCACAAGTTTCAACCAAATGCTAAATTACTTAAAAGGGTAAGCAGTGCCTTCCATCCCCGTCGCTCCAGAAACGCTTCATTATTCGTGTAAGAGGAAATCGGATTATAAGAATGTGATCGATGCCGCGATCG
>CM032811.1:14893866-14896366 GCA_019155185.1 Beaufortia kweichowensis
AAATGCCATGTTATACATGCAGTATTTTACAGGACAAAATGACATAATGGCAAGGCAATATTGATATACAATCTTGAAAAAAAACTACCAGTGACCACAAAATACAATCAATTAAAAAAGATCTAATGTTTTATTGTCTAAGGTATAAGTAACGAATACAAGCTTTGCTATGAAAGGCAGAAATCTGTCTCATGTAACAGCTCTGAGGTTTAAGAATAGGCTGCTAATTTTAGCTGTATGTGAGAGGATTTATTTTTCACTTCAAGCACATCAGCCTATAAACCCTCAGATGTTAAAAAAAGAAAAACTCATAAATTAACTCATGAAGATACTCATATTATGAGTCGTTTCTTCTGTAATCTGTCCTTACAGTATAAACCTCATCATTACACACAGGATTTTATATACATATAGCAAACTATATTTGAGACATGTTTGTAAACTTAGGAAAGCACTTCTTCGTATTATTGTTGCCGCTTTTGATGTGCCGCTTCATTGTCTCCTACAGTGGCTTTGGATAAAAGCGTCAGCTAAATGCCTAAATGTAAATGTTTTCTCTCTTACTTATAAAGTAAAAGAAAAGGTTGGCTGTGGAAGAAAACATCTGCTGTTTTATTTATTCATACCTAAAAATATCTCTCAAAAAGCTTCATTTCTCTAGAGAAAACATCATGTCGGATTGGTTGCTGAAAGCTGAATGGATTCTTCAAAAACAAACAGAGACATGAGAAATTGTGTGTGTGTTCATGTGGTTTAAAGAATTAATGAAGATTTTAGAGAAAGTTAAATGATGTGTATTCCCTGAATGTGTGTGTGTGTGTGTGCTGGGCAGGAGAAAAAACCTGAAACCAAACTTGAGTTAAATGAGTTTTTATTTTGAAATGATATTTTCCTCCTGTGGCAGGTTTAATGCTCTATTCAGAACTCTTTACATCATGGATATGAACGTGTTCAGAATTAAAGTGCGAATATCAGCAAAAGATCATTTCAGCATGGCAATGATCAATAAACAAATCATCATCTATGAAATACAGGTGGACATCTTTATTTGTTGAGCCCCTCATGCCCTCTCGATTTTGCTCACATTGACTTTGGAACCCTGACCTTTGACCCCCCTGCCTTGATGCTGGTGCAGCTCCACTAATGGAAGACTTCTCGCCGTCAGCGTCCAAAGACAGCTGATTGGGCGTTATATAGATGGATCTGACCAATGAACAGGTAGATCACATTTAAAGGGGAAGGAACCTGGACTTCAGTGACCGGTCAGGGTCAATCACTCTGACGGACAGTTTCCTGATCAAGTGTGCTGTGTTCGGAATAGCATACTACTGTTTTTATTTTTGCTTTATTATTTACGTGCAGGATGACCTACAACACGTGATGATGTGCAGCACACAGAGCACACTGCGCTATCCCATAATGCAATGCACTAAACTTTATCTATTTCTCATGCAACAAGAACTGATATTACATTTTCTTTTTGACACTTGAATTGATCAAAGTGTTTGAAAACATTCAAAATAAAAGTATTATTTTCTCAGTTACAAACTGGAAGCCACTCGGTGAATTAAACATGCAAGTTAATGAAGTCACGTGACAACAACGCAGCATACGACAGTTTAAAGGCAGTATACAGTCTATACCGTGCAGTATACTAGTATTTTATTCCGAACACAGTCTAAAAGATGATAAATGATCATCGACTAAATGAAATATTGGGGCAGTTATATTTTACACACTGTCCAGTCCAGTTTTAAGGGCAGTCTGTGCTTTTGGCAGGATAAATATCCAAATCTCTCAGAAAACGAAAGACAAGGAGTTTTTAAAAATGAGGCGATTCACAAGCGCACCGTATAGTTTCCATCGCATACTGTATGACATCACTTCCTGTATAATGTCACCCCTAGCTGACTTCAGCCCTATTCAGATGAGATTAGTTTTCAGGAGTCTGTAGAATCCCTGCAGATGTCTGTAATGTTTATCATAGCATAGACGTTTTACATGATTTCTCACATCATTTTTTGCCTGCTGTCATTATTACATTATCTACCATCCCATACAATGCTAATCCCATCTGAACAAGGCTTTATACATGTTCCTCGATTGTTAAAGGGGTCATATGTCATATAAAAGAGTTTGATGTATGTAGATATACTCAACATTCACAATCTACAAAAACGCATGTTAAGAAATGTTCATGATTATATGTCAATGCTTATTAACATACGGCTGTCCAAATCGACATATTTACACGTCCGTTTACTCTCAAGCAGCCAGTCTTTTGATTTTAAGCATCAGAGAAATGCTCGTAAAATGCTAAAATATGTTTTTAGTGTACGAAACCTGTGCAAAAATAAACACAAGGTTACAAAAACAGAGAATATGACCCCTTTAGCACACGGTACAAAGTGAAATAAAGCGAATCTGTGCAGCGATGTAAGGTGGATTTATCCAATCCATTCCAGTAAGGTCACATGACTGTCAGAGCCAATCAGAAGGG
>CM032811.1:14901366-14968866 GCA_019155185.1 Beaufortia kweichowensis
CAAAATTCTAAATCATATAAAAAGGTATAAAACACATTAATGTGGACTCACATTAGATCTCGAGGAAAACAACATGAAGTCTAAACTTGCGTTAAACACTTTCACACGTTAAAGTTTGTTTGTATTGTGACAATATTTTTTACTAATTGTTTCACTTATTAAATAATAAATAATCTTCGATAGCAAACAGAACTTCTTATTTCTTTTTAATGTTATGGTTAATTATGACAGACAATGATGTTAAAGTTTCTAAAATTCACTCTATAAAGTGATTGTGATTCTCTTATATGGACACACATGCACAACAAATGAAATCATCAGCAGGATAAAAGAAGAAATAAAGCGAGATGGAAGGACAGACAGAGATCAGACTCGTGTGGGACTCACAGAGAAGATGAGCGATTCGAGAAAGACTCAATGTCTAAGCCTGTTGGACTCGCTAATGTGAAATGTGCAGATAAGAAGAAACAGCGTGAAATTCATGAACATCTCACAGGAGACTCAAAGCTTGTGTGGGAGACCTTCAGAGAGACATGAGCTATCAGAGAGATGTAATGCTTTGAGCTTTATGAGTAAAACATCTTTCTTATGTGCCCTGGGGTGATGAGCTCATAAACAGTGTGTGCTTAAAAAAGCATACGTGCATCTGAGAAATACAAGCTGTGAATTCAGGCGAGATCACACACACACACATGTGACTGTGATATCAGATGTGTGTGAATCTGAGAGAGAGAGAGAGAGAGAGAGAGAGAGAGAGAGAGAGAGAGAGAGAGAGAGAGAGAGAGAGAGAGAGAGACAGAGAGAGAGAGAGAGAGAGAGAGAGAGAGAGAGAGAGAGACAGAGAGAGAGAGAGAGAGAGAGAGACAGAGAGAGAGAGAGAGAGAGAGACAGAGAGAGAAAGACAGAGAGAGACAGAGAGAGAGAGAGAGAGAGAGAGAGAGACACTCACTGTAGTCACTGTTTTCATCTTTGGTTCCACTAACGGTTCCATCGGGCATCATCTGCAGAAAGAAGCCCTGTTCACTGAAGAGTCGGGTCACTATCCCCTTCAGCTGAGATTCTGAAACACACACAAACACACACACTTATTAATAAAAACAAGATCCTTACCATCCGTGAAAAAGCCTCTTATCAAGAACCATGTTTGCCTGTATGGGCTTCTTGAGTTGCTTAAGTGTTCTCTTCTGACATCACAGCATCTTCAAACTTTTATCTTTTATTACTTTTAATAAACAGAAATTTAGCCAAAATCCACTTTAACACACACACACATGTACACAAACACAAGTGCTAAACTCTTCTCAGATTTGTCCTGTCACAGTGATGTTCAGATTCAGAATAAATGAAAGAGAAAGGCACGTGTCTCCAGCCAAACTTCACCAAAACTGCAACTGAGTGATCGACAATTAAATGTGTTCATTATTTTAGTACACTGTTAATGACTTCAGTAAACACACATTTGCTCTGTGACACTGTCTCACGCTTGGCATCACTTCAGTTTTAGGACAAAATTCAAGATTATAAGGGTCACACACACACACACAGATTTACAGTTCATTTCTACATTTGGTAGATAATTTTAGCCAAAGCAACTTACAGTGAATTCAATCTATACATTTTTTGTCGATATACAGTACCATTCAAACTTACTGTTCTTTAGAATTTTCCTGAGTATTAAAGAAATTATTATGTTGGTACAATTACATCTATCTATCTATCTATCTGTCCGTCTGTCTGTCTGTCCATCCATCCGTGTATCGGTCTCTCTATCCGTCCGTCCGTCTATCTATCCGTCCATATGCCCGTCCATCTATCTATCTATCTATCTGTCCGTCTGTCTGTCTGTCCATCCATCCATCCATCCATCCGTGTATCGGTCTCTCTATCCGTCCGTCCTATCCGTCCATATGCCCGTCCATCTATCTATCTATCTATCTATCTATCTATCTATCTATCTATCTATCTATCTATCTATCTATCTATCTATCTATCTATCTATCTATCAAGCATTATAATGCTGCATAAAGACCGGTCCAAAACCATCCAAATGTCCAGTTACGCGCACAAGTGATGGTCAGCGTCACGCGCGCACAGGTGTGTCAGGGGTAAATGAACTGACCTGGTTTCCGGCGCACGGGTCGTTTTTTCCCGCTGCAGAGCCGAACTTTGCCGAAGAGCCCGAACAGGTGTCGCGCGCACAGGAAGCCTCGACCGGTGGGCTCTTTACCGGGGCTCGAGCGGCGCTTACCCGACGCCGCGCGCTCGCTGTTGGACTCGCGCGCCTGCCGCTTCTGTCGGATGAGAGAGCTGGCGATCGCCGCGGCCATCGATGCGGGACGGATGTGGATGTTGAAACGTCGAGAGATTCACGTGAGGCGACGATGGTTGGCGCTACCGGCGCGAGCGCGCGCGCGTTTCTCGTGCAGTCATTAGCGGTAACGACAGACTCGGTATCTATCCACGGGAAACACTTTGGGTTACATAACGGCACGGTTCGACCGAATAACAATACACGCACCGTCCAAAAAAATCCCTGAGCCCTACTGGAAACCGGCCCGGTAAATAGTCAGTTATTCATGAAGTCACAAGGATCCGTGAGGTTTCTTGGTTCGAGGACACTTGTCCCATCCCTGTCCAACACCTGTCTGTGGTCCAGAACTGAGAAAAGTCTACAGATGCTGACAGAGTCCCTCTAAAGATGCATCTCGTGTGAATCCAACAGTGTGGATGAAGAGGGAATGGTGCTGAAAGAGAGAGAGAGAGAGAGAGAGAGAGAGAGAGAGAGAGAGAGAGAGAGAGAGAGAGAGAGAGAGAGACAGAGAGAGAGAGAGAGAGAGAGAGAGAGAGAGACAGATGAAGTATGTGTGTGGGGTTGGAGAGAAAGAGAGTGACTGGACTGGAAACAGAAGGAGCGGGTCAAAACATCAGCCTTCCCAAAAAATGACACACTGGGATTACATCTGAGATCTCTGTAACGTCTCAATTATTTCTGCTAAACATTAATGAGATCAAATGGAGATTAAATGAAAACTTTTGTTTAAGTCTCATGTGTGTCTCAGATATTTCTCCTGCGAAGAGTAAAAAATCTCACAAATGTCTTTGTCATTAGAGTTTCAGAAGAGATCTCTGACATCAAAAGTCAATATTTAACATGAACATTTTTCATTAAATTTAACCAAATCCAGATTATTTTACCTATACAGTCTACATTCATTTTACACCTCCATACTCTTCTGTTTCTGGTTTTATTTCTCCCGATCTAAAACTAAATTGATAATTAAATGACTTAATTCAACTTATTCATCCGCGCTGTTGGTTTTGGCATCATTTCACAAAGTCTAACGTGTCCTGCCAAAATAAAAACATCTGTGCATTCAGAGCAAATACGTTTTTCTTCTAGCGCGTTTTAAAAGCTGTCAAGTACTTAACAAATGATGTTTGATGATCAAATGCTCATTATAGCCCAGAACTTAATAAACAACATTTATGACATTTATGTTTAATTAGGACATTTCAAACAGTGCAATAATTACATTTCTGAATGCTTTGGCGTTATTTAATTGGTTTTTCTGATGAATTGTATGTATATGCACATGTAGGTGGCCCCTGACAGATGCCCCGCGGGCTCGACACCTGATGGATGGAGGTGATTGAGCAGCTGCTGACTCAGATAGCAATATTGTATTGAATACGTGGAGCGGGCGAGTGCTGAGAGATCATTTCTGTAGTCTTCAGTAAAGAGGCCAATCACTGTGACCCAGATACATCATTCAACCTTCATCACAACACTGATTATTTTATCACAGAGAGAGAGAGACAGAGAGAGAGAGAGAGAGAGAGAGAGAGAGAGAGAGAGAGAGAGAGAGAGAGAGAGAGAGAGAGAGAGAGAGAGAGAGACAGAGAGAGAGAGAGAGAGAGAGAGAGACAGAGAGAGAGAGAGAGAGAGAGAGAGAGAGAGAGAGAGAGAGAGAGAGAGAGAGAGAGAGAGAGACAGAGAGAGGATATCTATCTATAGTCTCCTGAATAGGCCAGTAGTACCTCATTCTCTCTCTCTCTCTCTCTCTCTCTCTCTCACACACACACACACACACACACATGCTTAAGATCCATGCAAATAATACACAATCAACATTAAATCACACACAGGTTTGATACCAGTAACTGAGCATCAGTACCAGTAGCAGCATTTTTGAAGCTAATGAAATAAACTTAACAGGTCTTAAGAGGTAAAGGGTACAATCTGTAGGTTACACTAATAAAACACAGACCTCTTAAGATGACTCGATGTCTCATCATGATAACACTATGAACTTCACACACTGCAGGTAACTACAGACCAATGAAAAGAAACTTAGTGACCTGTAAAGATTAAGAATGGAGAAAAGATGAGTGTGTGTGTTCAAGATGACCCCTAATGATCCAGGAGATGTATAACCTCTTCTCAGCACTCATCATAAGTGTACATTTCCAATCAGAGATCAGATTTGGAAAATAAGAAAAGAGACAGAAACTGAAACTCTATAATCTGTATTTAGTGTCTAAGGGCTGGTGGGCTGGTGTTTGTGTAGTCAGTTTCTCACTATGTTTTGGAAAGCAGTTAATGTGTGATTTCATATGATGTGCTGCCAGTTAGTGGTAAGCAGTGTGTAGTGCACCTCTCAACACAACACAGAGAGAATGTGTGCGTGTGTGTTTTGCAGAAATGTATTCTGAGATCCTCCATCATTTATAAACCTCTCTGCCTTTACTCAAAAACTCACATACAGCTGCAAACAGCAACATCAAACCTTCACCCAAACAACACAACAGAAGGTATTTTTAATCAAACACATTTCTCAAAATATCTTCTTTTGTCTTACACTAAAGAAAGAGTCATATACAGGTTTATACCACACGAGGGTGAATAAATGATGACAGAATTTCTGAGTAAACTATTCCTTTAACCCTTTGCGTGCTGAGAGAGCAATTGTGTCTCATAATCACCACGTGTGTTTAATGCATAATGCACTGCCCTTTATGACATCACTATCTCCCAGAGCAACCATAACACTCATGAATAACACTCATGAATAACACTCATAATTAACACTCATGAATTTGTCTCCTAATATTTGTAAGTCGCTTTGGATAAAAGCATCAGCTAAATGCCTAAATGTAAATGAATAGCAGCATGTTTGTGTTGCACTTTACAAACTCAGCTTCACTCATATTTTCTCTCTCTCCCCACACATTAAACATAGTAAAGCATTCCACACACTTCTCTAGGGGTCACAAGTGAGCTGATATAAAATACTGCAAAGTGGCAATTCCATGCAAATGTCAACCTTTAACATGAAAGAATAAACCTCAAAGGTTTTCATCACACTGATAGCTCAGATGTCAATATTTAGTTGGTTTAAACCCTCATGTGAGGTTTCCCTCAAAGCTTTTAAAGCATTTGTTTGTGTTTAAATCATGATTCATAGACAGATAAAGTGCTGTTTTCAGAATTGTCACATTCATAACAGTTCATATTCCTCATATATAAACACAAAAAAAAATAACTATTGGTCCATGTGAATGTCACACTGATACCATCACAGAGGTGAATCACTGACGTCATGGTAACGCAGTGGCATCCCTGCAGTGACACAGTTGCCATGGTAATGAGTGTTGGGAGGTAGTTATGGTAACAGATCAATATGAGAAACGTGCCTGGTTAATGCACGTTTATTTAAAGAGTTTTGTATACTGAGATATGACAGGATGTGATAGTTTTCATTAGCCAGTTATTAATCCAGACACGCCCTCCATCACATTCACAGCATTTAAACCACAACTGCTGGAAAATCAAGGTCAGGCTTCTAAAAATAAGCAAAGTCATGAATTATTTCTACCAGACCATTACACAGACAACGTTTCTCCAGTCGACCCCTAAACAAGAACATTTAAACAAACGTGAAACACACACACACAGCCCCACTGTCGCAAAATTAACCCCAACACAACCGCGAGGCAGTTTCTATGGCAACAGAGGCATGGCTTTCATCTCAATGATGCAATTCATTCAACATCCCACTTACAAAACATCTCATTATTGTATCAGAAGAGTCTATATATGAGTGTTTAGGGCTTATTCATGTGATAAAGCAAACAACAGATCTATCTGAGATTCATATGTGTGAAACACTTGCCATCCCATAAGGCCAGAGCTGCTAAAAAGCTTTCCGATTTAACAGATACCAAGACATTTTAGTTGTTTAACAACATCCAAGTTAATTAGTATGTGATGGATTATTGATAATATTTTTTTTATTTCTTGGCAACGTGTGTGTGTCTGGAGCCTAATCCACAGTTAGATTCTGAGAGCAGATTAAGACACGCTGGTGAGATCCCACAATGCACCTGTGGCACAGCAGAGTCCAACAAACAACAACTATCAATTTCAATAGCAATCATTTTGTTTACACAGTGACAGGGAGCAAGTTTCTGCAAAATCACTGTGAGAGATGAGTAAAAAATATAAAGACAATGAGAATGAGAAAGAAAGAGAACTGTCTTAGCCAGGTTTTGACTTTTAATGAAAATGCAAACCAAATAAATGTTTTATCAAACAGAAGATGTGGCACTAACAAAATAAACACAGAAACTTTTAAGAATGCACAAGACAAGAGACTAACTCAAACTACTAGTTAAGAAATGTAAGCTTACATTTTTTTTTAAAAGACTTAAAAGAAAAATGACTTGACAAAATCATACAAATTACTAAAAAGTTTACTATTTTAAATAGACTAAAGCAAACAACCAAAAACAAACTCATTAAAGCTACTTCTGTCCATTTAACAAAACCACACACTGCAAACATTCACATTCAATGTGACAGAAATCTATTTCACTCATTTAATATTTCAATCTCTGTGTTTACATTCATCTCTAAGACATAACCCTGTCCTTTAACTTTTGTAACAAAATACTGTTACAAAAGTATAGATAAGTAAACACAAACACGTTGCACAACACAAACAACATGACATCATGGGTTTTGGTACTCCTAAAGATTTTATTGAATTTGACTGTAATAAACTTCAAACAAATGTGGTGATAAGACGGGAAAAAATGTATATCTTGAAAAGGACATCATCATGATGGGAAGTTAAGACAAATGTCACAACAGACTAAAACAAGGAAGGTGAAAAGTGTCTTTTACAAAGTGGCGGTTCTTAGAGGAACTTCAGAACTGAATTTAAAATGATCCCATAAGTTTTATCAAGATCCGGTTCCACCAGTAACCTTATTGTAAGAAGAAGAGTTTTGAGGCACTTACAATACATTTTAAGGTTTCTTGTGTACCCAAAGAATATTTAAAGCACCTTTAATTTTTACAGTGTACTTGAAAAAGCCAAATATTTTAAACATGCTCACACAAATATAGTGAAGTGTGATAAAAACTCATCTTATCCTGAAGTTTTATAAATCATGTTTAACTTTAAATCTTATAACAACAGGGTTGAGAGAGAGAGAGAGAGAGAGAGAGAGAGAGAGAGAGAGAGAGAGAGAGAGAGAGAGAGAGAGAGAGAGAGAGAGAGAGAGAGAGAGAGAGGAGAGAGAGAGAGAGAGAGAGAGAGAGAGAGAGAGAGAGAGAGAGAGAGAGAGAGAGAGAGAGAGAGAGAGAGAGAGGAGAGAGAGAGAGAGAGAGAGTGAGAGGAGAGAGAGAAAGAGAGAGAGTGAGGGAGAGAGAGAGAGAGAGAGAGAGAGAGAGAGAGAGAGTGAGGATGAGAGAGAGAGAGAGAGAGAGAGAGAGAGAGAGAGAGAGAGAGAGAGAGAGAGAGAGAGAGGAGAGAGAGAGAGAGAGAGAGAGAAAGAGAGAGAGAGAGAGTGAGGGAGAGAGAGAGTGAGGGGGAGAGAGAGTCTGTAATGTGTCTCACCGGTGTCGGTGCCGCTCGGTTCGGTGCTCTGCGCGCACAGACACCGCAGCATGTGCGCTCCTTTCTGCCGGAGCAGCCGCGCAATCCTCATCGCAAAATCTCGTCACAGTACCGATCACAGATCCTCCTTCATCACTGTCATCTCACGCGCTCCCGTGATCCCGCATCCGCGCGCCGCAGACAAAAGACTCACACGCGCCACACGGGCACATCCTCACTGACATTACGGGGATAACCGTAAATCCTCCCGGTGATCATCACGGTGGGCTAATGGCAGTTCTTCAGCGCTTATTGTGCGTGGGGCGCGAGGGAAGACGCCGAACGGCACGTTGATGCGTAGTAGTGGGTGGTGACGTACCCGGGGGCTCGCTGACGTCATACACAGGGACTTGTTTAAAAGGAATTAAGAGTTCTGTGTAATCTACAGTGTTAAATATTGTTTAATGAAGGTAGAAATTAAACATTATACTTCTTTGGTTTTGAAAAATAGTAAAGCAAAATGGATCTCTAAATTTGAAGTTATTTTATGTATGTATTTTTCTCTTTGGTTTTGTTCAACAAATGTTTAAATTATATTGGGGTTATATATATATATATATATATATATGTATTTACATATATGTATGATGATGTATATGATTATTATTTTCTTATTAACAATATGACTGCAATAAAGAAAATTAAGAGCTCGTCATAATTTAGGTTGTAATTGTGGTAATATAGGTTTAACATTATTTGACTCATTTATATTTGTTTATTTATTAATATTATTTCTTTACTTATATTATAAATATGATTATAAATTATTTTTTATTATTGGTTACTACTAATGACTTTTAAATGTACGTCCTTACAAGACAGTTTCATGTCCCTTTGTATATAGATGATAGTGTATGTGTACACGTAGGTACATTACATACAATCCATTTATGACTGTATATCAATAATTTCTGTGTTTTAAAATATAATATACACTTAAATACTGTGGCTACTGTACTCAACAATATCTAAAAATCCCATTTTGAGCCTTAGTGAATCTTTTTGTTGTTCATCTTGTTTACACTCATGAAAATGTGTCTGCAGAGTTAATGAGTGTTAACAGACACGCGGGGGCAGCAAAATCACTAGACATTTCGGGCACCTGCCGGTGACGTCATCGCACTGGGGCTCCCGTGACGCACGTGGGTGACTGTGGACGCACCCAGAATTCAAGTATTTCATACTGCTTCATTCATGTATTCAAGTATTTCATCATGTTTCATGAATAGCCATACCAATATATTTATAATGTGTAATATAACGTGTTATATATTAATATAAATGATCAATTAATTAATATGTGATCAACAGCAGGTTACATCCCACAGCAGACACCTTTATATTACAGAGCAATTATGAGATGATGAAATATTTGCCTCCAGCGTTAGAATGAGACAACACAGCTGTACACACACACGCACACGCAGTTTATAACATGTTGAATGATATTATCATCAATGATAACATGTCCTGTCAGCATAAACAGAGCTGTTTCACTACAACAACAGAAAATCTGTCTTTACGACTATTCAAGGTTAAGACTACGCAAATAACCACAGAATAAAATTAAGGTCAAGCCGTCGTGACATTTCAGCAGTAAGAATGGTGTGAGAAACAGGAGAGTGGAACTGATGTACTTATTAGTGTATTTTTATACAGTGTTGAGCTCACAAAAACACACACACAATTGTCTTCTCCTTACTTTCATCTCATTCTTACAACACAACTGTCCTCATTCATAAAACTGAATAAGCAGAATGAATTCAGTCAGTCCTTCACATCCATTCATATAATCTTTACATTCATGAAATTCACATTTTCAGAACGAGGCTTAAAGATCTTATGCAACAGTAAGCAACAAATAACAAGAAGCACCAGCCAGTAAACTCAGACATGAACAGCGTTTAGCTTTAACATCTCACACCGCTACTGAATTCATTAACTATGAAAAACAACATGACTACTTTGACTTTCATTTCAGTTTCATTTCCATAATGTGGCATGATTTTAAAAGACACACAGCAAATTATTGTTTAGTGCCCAAATGGTTTTGAAAGTGAATTGTGATTATGAAAACAAACTTTTTTTGTTAGAACTATGTGCACTGATGAATTGTGCACAATAAAACCCTCATTTAAAGTAAATAAAATGAGTCAGAACAGCAACAGTGTTCATCGCACACAAGCATGAATGACTGACCAGGTTCAGTGTTGACAATCTTCACCGGTCCTTCAGCTTCCTCTTCATCTTCATCTTTACTGCTGTTAGACAGCAGGCGACGGAACAGACTACAGTAACGTGTCATTACCGCACGCACACGTGTTTGTCTGATCTGTTCTATGAGTTAAAGTCAGTCTCTACACCTCTCTCTGTATGTAAAACATCTAAATACCCATCGAATGCGTGCGTCTATGTGCCTCTGATATTTGCCTGTGCAAATGTGTGTGTGTGTGTGTGTTAGTGGGGGTGTGTCTGTAACAGAGACGCGTGTCATTCACAGTTCAGTATATTGCAGTTTATTTTACTTTGATGTCACAATACTGGATTAGTTTTTGTGTGTGTGTTAGTTTGTGCGTCAATATTGAAAATGTGTTTTTCCATTTTAATATAAATTTTGATTCTTAAAGTAATCTTTAAGAAATATCATATGTGCCTGTGGTTTCCATAATGGTGCACATAACCGCCTCCAACACACATGTGCAAATATGTGCACAAAAACATACACAGTAATCCATTATAGACAATTAAGCGTGTGTGTAATTGACACTGCCGTGAGAAATTGTGTCTGTGGATCCTGCATGTGTAATAGAGATGAAGAGCGTCTATTCTGAGAGAGTAAGTTAATGTTACTGAGAGCGACAGCTATTTATAATGCTGTTTACAGACGGAAAGTGCTGTGCTTCAACATTCTTCTATAACACATATACACACACAGAGACACACACACACACACTATAAAGGGTGAAGTTTAGTATGAATCTGTAAATATGAATGTTTATGTGTGTTTGTGGGTGAGAGAGTGTCGTCATGGAGTGTGTGTTGTAATGAATGTTGTTCTACAGTTGAGCAGTAGAGGTCACTGCAGTCATTTACTGTCACACTGTGTTCTAACCAGCTGCATTTCTCACATTTACAACGTCTGATGTTTACACCCAGTCAGGATTAGATATGGAGTCTTCTCAATTAATCTGTTCAGATTCACAGACACTTTCTTGGTAACCAGATTTAGGCCTGCTATTTAAGGTTTTCTGTGTACGTGTGTGTGTGTTACAAGGAGAGATCAAAGATGACAAGTGTCTAAATTAAACACGTTCTCATCTAACCAAGACCAAACACACACACACCACACACATAAAAATCAATCAGATTCATTGATTACATTAAAGAGGAGGGAGAGAGAGAGAGAGAGAGAGAGAGAGAGAGAGAGAGAGAGAGAGAGAGAGAGAGAGAGAGAGAGAGAGAGAGAGAGAGAGAGAGAGAGAGAGAGAGAGAGAGAGAGAGAGAGAGAGAGAGAGATAGAGAGAGAGAGAGAGAGACAGAGAGAGAGAGAGAGAGAGAGAGAGGATGGGGATGTGCTCTCTCAGGATGGGATTCTGAGTCTTTGTTAAATGACTACATTTTCTGTGTGTTTAAATAATACATGGAGCTGGTGAATTACACACATACACACACAACACACTGAAGTCTGTTGAAATGCACCACATAGAACATGTGAAAGAGACAGACAGATGTGTGTGCAATGCATGTTTCTTATGATGTCAGCAAAATGTAGCTCACAAAAACAAAACACACACACACACACACACACACACACTATTCTGCTTCCCCAAAAAATCCATTGATGATGCCCTTTACACATATTTTTTATGTAATGTTTTCTATCTCTTCTGTAAATCATACTGCTGCAGGTTTTGTGTTCCTCCAGTGTGCCGCCTGCTGTCTCACAAATAAAAACAAACCCCAAATATCTTCATAATAACACTGAAAACTAATGAGTTGAATCTTAACAACTACATGAATCTGTGTATATAAGTGAGCCACTGATATTTTAACTCTCATAAACTCTTCAAACATCTTTCATAGAATTAATGCCACTATCCTACATGTTCTGGTCAATCCTGTGACTTCCAGTTAAACATTGACTTATGTCATACAGGATTGAGCTGACATCAGCATGTCTAACTGATGCAAAAACATATCATTTGTGAATGAATCTCTTTAAGCAGAAGCGAGGAAACAGTATGCATGCAAGACATTTGTTGTCTGATAGACAGAGCCAAAATCAATCGCAGCATCAACCGCCTGGATCTCAGTTTACACACACACACACACACACACACAGCCTGCCGGCCACCATTACAGCCTCAGCAGTCGTCTTCAAACCTGTGCAACACAACACAAAGCCTGATCTGCATAAGTTCAATTTATATTAGATTCTGTCCACGAGCAGCCGGTTCACAGACATGTTCAGAAAACACAGCAGATGATTCATAACACAGCACTCTTGTTTCATATCTTCACTAATAAAAGTGTGAATTATTGTTTTCATCAGTGCAGCTTTAATAAGATTCCCAGTGTGTCAGAACACTATTACATATATCATGAATACAGTTAACGGTTAAAGCGTGTTGGACACGAGACTCAGAAGATATATAGTCACAATATTCAGAAGAATATAGATAACTATTGCTCAGCCTTCTTCGAATATTGCTTTAATAAAAGTTCAGAGTAATTATATTTTAAAGCACATTTATTTATTGACTTTTAGTTTCTAAACAACACCTTTTAGTAACAATATGAGAAAACCTGTGTTCAATCACTGATGAGATCTCTACAATATATCAATGATTTCTTCTAGACATCAGTGAGACTAAATGGAGATAAATGGAAACTTTGTTTAAGTCTCATGTGTGTTTCAGATATTTCTCCTGAGAAAAAGAGTCAGAAATCTCACAAATGTCTCTGTCAGAAGAGATCTCAACAATGACACAAACTCAACTCAGATTTCTCAAATCTAAGATTTCAATATGAACTCAAACATTTCTCATCAAATTGACCCAAATCCAGATTATTTTATCTTTATAATCTACAATCATTTACACCCCCAAACCTCATCAGAGACTAAATTGATACTTGTGATATAATGAAACACAACTGAGAACTCAATGAAATCTCCTGAGATACGACAGAGAAACATCTGAGCTGTAACATTTGTATGTTCTTCACAAATCCACTAAAAATCCCACTGACACCAGTTGATTAAAAGTCAAAATTCAAGGTTATTCAAGGCAAATTCAGTTTAGTTTTTGTTATGTAATATAATGATGGCATTCAAACAGTTTTTAGTTTGACCTAAGTGTCCAAATAAGTTCTTGACCACGGTATTTACCGCACACACAATCAGCTACATATATAGGCTAGGTTTAAGAACGGCTCCAATGACCCAAATCCATTTATTAGTGCTGGATACTGGGCCATATGACAGACCAGCATCACACACACACACCCTCAGATGCAGTAATTAAACTAAAAGCTATTTGATGATCACACCTAACCACTGTGTTTATAAAGCATTTGTTTGTGTTTAAATCATGATTTTTTTATATTCAGGTAAAGTGCTGTTTTCAGAATGATCACATTCATAAGATGATCAGAATCAACAGTCCATATTTCTCATAAATGAACACATGAAAATTAAAATAAAAAATAACTATTTCATGTTCTTTGAAGAGTCATCTCTTTTTCATTTGTTGGGTATTTTTGCTTCTAGTTTTTTGTAAAAAAAAAATGTATTCACAGAAAGTATGTTGACTCTCAAAAATGTGTGTTTTTTTTTAACACATAACACATATTTTTTAAAACAGATAACTCGTGTATAGACTGATATTTGTCTGATGTCTGGACTCTATCAACAGGACTTTAGTCAAATATAAACAGATGATTCAATATTGATAATAAATACATTTTGTAAGAATTTATATTTCAAGTTTTGACTGAGGTATCCTCCTTATACTTAAGTAATTTTTATGATATTGTAATTTTTTACTTATTAAAAGGTTTGGAAACACAATCATACTCTCTTTAATCATTTGTCTGCGGTAAAGTTATAAAGTGCCACACACTGAATGCTGATGAATGTAACACGCAGAAACATATTTAACATCACACACAACCACAACATTCCCTGAAATGAAAAATAATTGATAACTAAAGGACAAAGGAATAAAAACGCAAACATAATGATGCAGACAGGTGTCTTTAATATGTAAACCCGCTGTTGTGAAGGCAATAGATGAAGATTTCCGTGTCTTTTCTGCTGCATCAGGACATGTTAATGGCACATCACACCACACAAGAGCTCCTGCAGCATCACATCACTCCCATCTGATGAGCATCACACATGTGTGTGTAGACATACATCAGCACCCCACCCCAGACTCCCTACAGGACAGCAGTACCGCAGTACACACACACACACGGACACACACCTGGATACACAAACACATATGCAAACACACACACACACACAAAGCTCGTTCCGTAAAATGACGTTAAGTCACTCACCGGCGCTCTTGTCTTTGCTCTCCATCTTCCGCTGCGCTGCTGTCGGTCACGGAGGATAAAGATGACGCGGTATTCGCCGCTGCGCACGGAGCAGCAATCAGTTCACGCGCTGACCGGTGATGAACCCGCGGCTCGAGCACGGGTGTGGCGTGTTGTTGTTGCGCTTTTCACAGTCGGGCGAGGCGGAGGCTGGAGCGAGCGTCGGACCGGGCTCGTGCATCACCTGCGTCGTTTCGCGCGCCGTTAACAGGAGCTGCCGCAGCTCCGCCGCTATCACACACGGCCGTGACGTCACCCACCGGTGTCATGTGAGACCTCCTAAAAACTTCTCAGTCGTGAGTGATGGACGGCAGACAGAGGTCAAAGTGACCCTTTATTACCATCATACATGTATATTTACGGTTTATCGCGGTTTATACGCCACGGTATAAAGATGGAAATACCATGATGAAGAAGACCCATGACCATGATTCTGATATTTCATAAACATTATAGTAGGCCTACTGTAGTAAAGAACATTTCATAAGGCATAACCAAAAAATATTCAATGGAAGCATATCATACAATATAGTTAGTCGAGTTTACTATTGTACAATTCAAATTTAACATGGTAAACATAGTTACCACCAAAATAACATAGTTTCCCCTTTTGAAATTAATCACATTTTTGGTTTTATTGTAGTCAAACTAGAGTAAGCACTGATTTATTTACATTCAGATGTATTTATTTAACAAAACTTCTAACCAGAATAACCTTAATTTTACCATATAGCATTATACTAACAGGTCATGACTTTAACCCGCTGTAAGATAACAGAACACATCGAACACTATACTCTTAAAAATAAAGGTGCCATAAAAACTTTTGTTGATAATCAGAAAGTCCCAAATGAATTCCTTCGATTCAGAGGATATCGCTTCCTATCGGTTAGAATCATCTCAAGTCAACGTGTTCAAACTACCCACTAATCTCTCTCTCTTTTACACACACACACAGGTGCTTAGGCTACAGGAAGCAAAAATAGCTCACACACACATACAGTATAAACTCACGCTGGATTATTTTGGTGTTTAGCTGTTTAAGCAAAAATCACTTACAGTAGTGAGCAAGATGATGTGAGAAGAGTTTTAAACATCAGACCTCAGCATTTACACAAACACACACAGTCTTACTAAGCAGGGACATTCTTTTGTACAGTATTATTACACTTCTCAGCATTTACCCTTTAAACACACACAAACTCTTACAGCACATTTGCTGATTAGTGCATCTGTCCTCATGTTGAAGCCTCTCACCGTAAACCTTTATTCATTTCTTTCTTTTTTAGCATTCGTGAACATTTAGTGAACAGTCAGCGCTCCATCTGTGGGATACCTGCAGCTGTAAATCTGTAATCAGTCAACTACATAAATACAGTGAGTAATTTACCTTTTGTATTTTGACAGATGTTCATCTTCAAAAAAGCAATAAAATAGAATTTTGAAAAGTATTCTAGAATTCTTTTAAATAATGTAAAAATGAATTAAAAGGGGAATACTAAAAATCATTACACACACACACACACACACACACACACACACACACACACACACACACACACACACACACACACAGCAATAGTCAGCAATAAATCTCTTCTTCATCATTAAATCTCATAAATCAGCCAATAAAATCTACAACCTCATCCATTTTAGCCAATCGTATCTCGACAAGTTACATGTTTTAAAGTAAAGTGAAATATACATTTTTCTGTGATTGTTTTCAAAGCCCCTCTTACATTATTTAAACAAATGGATTTTATGCACCAAAACTCACGCATTAGTTAAACCAGTATTGTTATGTATAATAATAATAATAAACAAACAATGTGTAAATAATGCATAAAGAAATGAATCTTCCTGATCAGGACATTGTAAACCTGTCAAAGATAATAATCAAAATCTCACATTTCTGTAATTCTGTACAGCTTTATTTCCCAAACACAAGTTTAATATGCAATGCAACACTGATCTACAGCACAGACGTTATCTTGCTGGCATGTTTATCGAGCATACGTGTAAACAGAGAACACATTTCATACCGCTAACATGTACATACAATCCTGATATGAACAGATATACACACAGCATCAGCCTGGAAATAAAACTTTGTTTCGTCCTGATTCAGATATAAAGAGAAATAAAACATCCTCAGAATTTCCTTCTTCAGAATAAAAACACCCCATAAGGCATTACGATTGGTCCCTGTAGAGCTTAAAGATTCTGGTTTGGTCAGTTCGATCTGTCAATCACATGATGAGATCTGGACTGCGTGTTACATGATTGGTTGATGCCGATAATCAGTCAACTGGATTGGTCAAACGGAGTAGTCAGGGTTACTTACAGCAGTACACAGTCACAACACACATCTCATGTCACATAATATTAAAGTACTCTTTAAAATATAGCAAAAAAAATCATTAAACACACATATTATTTTAGCAGCAAATATATAAAATCACAAGAAGGTAAAGTTTTCGTTTTGATTTTTTGACATTTGAGTTGCAAAAAACAGGTGAATGTCACAAAATCTATTTAAAGCCTTTATCAGCAGCATGTGTTTTTTGCATTTTGACATTATTCTCATGATAATTGGGCACCTCCATTTTAATTCTCATTACTGTAATGTGACCAAAAGCCAATAACAAAGTATTTAAGCATGATGGTAGAATTTCTTGTGTTGTCTTTAACGTATGATAATCTAACAAAATCATCTGGGCACATTAATGATAATACATCAAATGATGTCACAATGCAAAAAAATCATATTCAGTCAAATCAAAATCAAAAGATCTGTGACATCTGGACATGTCTGTAAAAAAATCACTTAGATTAAACACACGAGTCACGTGTTAAGTGACATTCAGAAATGTAAGTGACATTCAGTAAGTGTGTTCGTGAAAACGCTGGACATAAAACGAGTGTGTTTACAGTATAATGTTACAGTGTGATTATACAGATAAAGCGACAGTGTATAAACACATTTTGTCTAATTGCACTTCTGAGCGGATACACGGGTTTCCTGTTTTCCATGTGAGACACAAATCTTCCTTCCTCCACATCCCTCTGTAAATCTCTCTCTCTCTCAGTAAAATCTGCCATAACGCTGTGCAGGAACAAATACACAAACACAACGCAGCTATGAAACAGGATCATGTCTATTTCTTACATCATATACACATACATCAGCGTCCGCCTCACGTGTCCATGGAACCAGCTCCTGCGTCTGGGTTCAGAAATACAATTTCTCCAATCAAAGGTCAGGGAGCGCGTGAGGCGTGGCTTCAGAAGAACTTGTCATCGATGCGAAAGTGAGGTCGTGTGACGTCATCTGGGTTAATAAAAACAGAGATCGATTTCCCAGGATTCTCCGTCACAAGCTGCTGTAGTTTCTTGGCCAGTCGGTCGTCCGGTTGCTGGTCGGCACCGGGGTCGGACAGCGGAGACGGCAGATTCGAACTTCCGCCGCGCCACTGCAGCTCGAGAGTGAGACGAGATGCGGCTTTGGCGTGCTCGATGGCGCTCCGCAAGTGTTCGGCAGGGTCGGTGCGCACGGAGGACAGCTTGCGCGCGTGCAGCACGACCGTGTCGTCGGTCAGATGCTCAAACATGTTGCATTGTGGGATGAAGTAGTTGGGGCAGGTTTTGTTCACCAGGCAGTGCTGCAAGTCGTCGATCAAGCCCAACAGGAAGAGAGCGGCGTAGTCTTCCTGTCCGAGGTACGTGTGCGGCAGGCGGTCGCAGGCCCACAGCATCAGCGAGCGCAGGTGGTACGGGCTGATGGCTTTGGGACGAGACAGCAGTTTAATAATCAGAGCTTTACAGGCCTGGAACGCCTGCATCAGACTGCCAGAAATGCATTTCTTTAACTGTACCTCGCTGCGTGCAAACGACAAGCGCCACTCGTTCTCCTTCTGTCCCGCAGGAGACGACGCAGGAAGCAAATAAAACCCGCTGATCACCTCCTCCTCTGTGATCTTCCCGTCCCAGAAATGATTCTCCATCAGCCAGCTCTGGGCCACCGCCGGCCAACCTTTAAACGACACCACCGGGACAACGTCGTACAACATCCGACTGCCTCCGACACCCAGAATAATGGAAATGACCGTGCCGTTCCGTTCCACCTTCTCCACCCGTGGAACCCCACGCTGCGGTTTCTTTTGGATCTCCGCGAGAACCGTGCTGATGGACTCGTAGAACCAGTCGGCCACTAGGGTGGGTGAGAAGAAGTAGTTGGTGCCACCGTTAACCTGGTCGACTACGGTGCAACAGTCTTTCCATTTGTTGATGGTTACTTCGTCAAACAAGCGCAGGCTGAGCCAGGAGTGGCAGAGGGCCGAGTGTCTCATGTCCAGCGTCACCGGTTGGTTTCGGTCATGAAGTTTCAGCGCGGGCACCAGCAGCGTGAAGTCCATGTCGTAATCCGCCCCCCGTGCGTACACCGTCAGCTCGTCCAGATCCATGTCCACCACTCCCTCTCGTACCCCACCCGACAACAGCAGGTACTCATTGGCAACAGGAAGTTTCTGGTCCAGCTTCTGCACCATGCCTGAAACAGGAAATGACATCACATCATAACTAAAGGGTTTGATTGATGCATCGCTTATAGCGTGCTCCAAGTTATCAAGTTGTCATTCTGCTATAGCTAAAATCTGCAAATAACTACAGATTACAATGCTATCAGGTGCAAGAATATTTAGAGGTCATCACTAGTTCACCAAACAGAAGTGAAAAATGAACAACTTCCCATCTGCCCGTAATGACGATAATTCTGATGAGTGAGATTATAATCTTTCAACTCATACACAGTCCAAAGCTTCGACCAAATAAAACATTAGTGAGCAATTCCAACACAATGGACGTGACATTTTCAGTCAAAACTCGAAATAGAAATTCTCACAGAATGTGTTTATTATCAATACACTGAATCATCAGCTTTTTTCATCATGATAGAGTCCAGACATCAGAAAAATATACACCAGTTATCTATTTAAAAAAATGGAAATAGACATGCATTATGGATGTGACAAAAAAAGAACACGCGTTTCTGAGAGTCAACATACTTTGTAGGATTTCTGTAAAAATTAAATACACAAACCAGAAGCAATAATACAAATGAAGAAGAGATGACTCTTCAAAAAACATAAAAGAGTTGTGTTTAATTCTGAAAGTATAATGAAAACTATTGGTAAAAACTAATCTTTTTCATGGAAAGGTTGACACTTACACAACAAGTACTAGACAAACACAGTGATCACTCCTGGAGGCTTGTAGACACATGAACAAAATAATCCCTATTCTCAGATGACATCACAGCAAACCTGAAGCTGTACATGTGCCAACGAGTGACTCAGGAGTAATTAAAACAGCCATCAGCAGCAGAAAACTAAACCCCAGAGACACGAACACAACAACAACAACTCACTGACTGTCTGTGTGTGTGTGTGTGAGCAAACTGTGCTCTTACTTATCCAGCTCTGCAAAACATTGTAAACTTAGTAAAGCACTTCTTCATACTATTGTTGCCGCTTTGGATGTGTCGCTTCATTGTCTCCTAATATTTGTAAGTCGCTTTGGATAAAAGCATCAGCTAAATGCCTAAATGTAAATGAGTGACATTCAGCGATAGACCTCACAACATCCCCTGACCCGTCATTTCTGAGTTTGTTTGAGCAGAAAGACATTGATATAATAACAAATAAATCTGGACATTCGTCTGGGCCTGTGCATGAATACGGCTGACACAGACAGATCGCAGACAGAAGTAGTTCAGCACTTTCTCACCGTCTCGCCCCGAGCTCGAGTTCATCTGCTCTTTCTCATACGTTTAGACGTCTCTCCTCCAACACTTTCCAACAAAACTCTTAACTCCTACTCGTCTTTATTGTTGGCTCTGAAGGTAAAAATAATCTTTTATCTTGCATTTATTTTGCTCATTTGAATAAAAGCATCTGCTCAGTGAACAAATTTACCTTATCAACCTTAACAACTCTGATGTCTATCAACAGGACTTTAGTCAAATATAAACAGATGATTCAATATATTGTGAATAGACACATTCTGTAAGTATTTATATTTCAAGTTTGGACTTATAATCTCAGACAATAACGCAAATATTGACATCTGAGATATTAGTATATAAATAAAAACTTTTTTCATGTTAACATTGACATTTGCATGGAATAGGGCGGTGAAGCTGGACACACAACACTTACACAACTGAACACACAAAAGAGACGCAATAAATCTTTGAATGAGTCTCATTCACATGTGGTTATATTGTTTCTCACCGAGCATTGAGAAGATAAAGTCTTTGGCCGTGTGGATCTCCAGGGCTCGCTGGTCGTCATACTCCCGCTGCTCGTGCTTCGTGAACTCGCCGATCAGTCGGTTCAGGTCCTCGATCCTGGTACCGGACCTGAAGTCCAGCTCGGGGTGGCGCGGGACGTTTTTGCTGCTGTTCGGTGTGGCGGTGGGGCTGCTGCCAGCGGAACCCGCCCGGCTGGGGAGCGCAGGCGCCGCCATGTTCGCGAGGAGACGGTGGAATGGGAGTACCGGAGCGCACGCGCTGTACGGGGGGCTGGACGGAGGAGGACGGGCTGGGTGGAGGGGCTCGAGCAGAGATTTACAACTACAAAAGTAAATCGATAAAGACAAAAAACGTAAATATAAACCCTGTCATGCTAATAAATGGATAAAAACTGATAAATACAACCTGTAGAGATCGAGTAAACGTGCCAAATATATCATTAAACTAATAAAATAATACAATAATTAACTGTATAAAATACAATTATGAGAAATTATAAGCAAATAAATTAAATAAAAAAAATATATATATATATATATATATATATATATATTAATGAAAATCAAAATGAAATATATATATTAATGAATGTCGAGATCGAGTAAACGTGCCAAATATATCATTAAACTAATAAAATAATACAATAATTAACTGTATAAAATACAATTATGAGAAATTATAAGCAAATAAATTACATTTAAAGAAATATATATATATATATATATTAATGAAAATCAAAATGAAATATATATATATTAATGAATGTCGAGTTCGAGTAAACGTGCCAAATACATTATTAAAATAATACAATAATTAACTGTATAAAATACAATTGTGAGAAATTATAGCAAATAAATTAAATATATATATATATATATATATTAATGAAAATGTACCTTTTTTCTAATTAGCATGTAATTCCAGTGTAAAAGGTTAAGTTATATGACTACTACAATTTACAATTACTATAAATGTATTTATTAAAAAATACACTGATCTGGTATTAATCAAACTGGCGACATAATGAAACCTAATGAAATAATGAAATCTAATTTAAAATGTCTGATATGATGTAGAGAGATGTCGTAAATCTAATAATGTAAAGCAGGTTTGTATGAGTTTTAGAAGCAATAAATTAATATTATTTTTACGCTGTTATATGAATACAACGCGAGTCTGTCAGTCAGCAGGGGGCGCTGTGGGCGTGGCCTGTGTCGGAAGCGGAAGTAACAGACGCATGTGATCAGCAGTGAGGTCGCAGTGATGATGGCGTTAAGGGGTACAGTGTTCAGATGGATGTCTGAAGATCTTATAAAAACACAAAACTTGAGAGACAGGTAATAAAACATGTGATTGTGTGTTTACTGAGATCCGTCTGTCTGGTGCGCTGATATGAAGATTAACAGCTTTAATCAGCTCGTGACGGCTCATTTTCACCTGAATGCATCATTATCAGTTTCATTGCGATATTTAAACGGAATGTATTTGATAATTAACGTGACATAACGGAAGCTCGCAGTCTGACAGTGTTTATTTATATAATCCTTCTAATGTTTGTTGTGTTCTGTGTGTAATTTTTATATTTTGATGAATACTGTCTCTTAAAGGACGTTTATTCTTTGATGACATGAAAAGATTATGTGGAAAACCCAACAATAATACATAATAACCAATATTATCATAATACTGTATAGTATGTAGTATTGTATACTTTAGTATTTACTGTAATAAAACTGTTGTCACATTTCTCATACAAGTATACTACAGTATTTAATTTACTATAGTTAATAGTGGCCATTTTCAGTGTTATGGATGTGACATGTTCAGTCTTGAAATGTAAATTGTCACAGAACGTATTTCAATTTACGTAATTTTAATTTATTAATGTGACAATTTTAGGAAGCGCACTTTACCTGACCATGATTTAAACATAAATAAATGCTTTAAAATCTTTTAGAGAGACCTCACATGAGTATCTGGGCAATCAATATGATGAAATCCTTTGAGGATTTTATGTTTTTATGATTGCCTTTTCCACGGAATTGCCCATTTTATTCAGTACTGTGTTGATTTGCTTGTAGATTCACCCTTCAAACCCAGCAGAGGTGTGGCTTTCGCAAGGTAGCAAAGAAGGCAGAACCAAAGAAGGGTGTGGCAGAAGAAGCAGAGCTCAATGAAACTGTACACAATAAGACTGTTGATCCCCTGCCAGATCCACCCGCTCCACCGAGGTCCAGCAGATCCTTCGGCCGACTGGTTAAACCGTTTGTCTTCACATTAGGGGTAGGTATACTTTCTAGTAGAGAGAAGGTTTAATGCATGGGTTTTTTGAGCACCTGTGTAAGATTGTGTGGTAATAACACCAGCTCAGTTTACAGGTTGTTCATTCGGAGGTGCAGCAATATGGCAGTACGAAAGTTTAAAATCTCGCGTACAGGGTTACTTTGATGAGGTTAAAGCCGATTGGCTGGAGAAGATACGACCACAGAAACAAGGAGATTTACGCAAACAGGTGCGTGTTTTTGTTGCTATTCTACTGCAGCATAAATGTTACAGCAAAATTCCTATTGCAGTCATACTGACCAGCATTATAATGTGTTCTGCAGGTGAATCAGTGGTGGAACAGTTTAAGTGAAGGACAGAAAACTGTCACAGGTCAAACCTCTTAATACTTAAACATGTAGCTGGTGTACTTCGATGGCATTATTACACATTTCTCTCTCTTCTCGCAGGCATCATTGCAGCTAATGCGTTGGTGTTTTGTTGTTGGAGAATTCCATCTCTGCAGCGTTCCATGATCAAGTACTTCACATCTAACCCCTCCTCAAGTGAGTGTTTTTCTTTCCTAATATGTGGAATTTTATTATAAATCTTTTGTAGCATTAGTCCTGTTTATACAGCATCCACATCAGGATTTCAGTTTTATTCAAGTAGGGTTAACAATAAGATTATAATCTGGATCATGTTGTGTTGTACAATCTGGACTGTGCTCTACTTTCTGCTGTAATCTGGATTGTGATCTGGTTTCAGAGGCGTTGTGTTGGCCCATGCTGCTGTCCACATTCAGTCATTATTCTCTCTTTCACATGGCCGCCAACATGTACGTGTTGTGGAGTTTCTCTTCAAGTATCGTCAACATGATGGGCAAAGAACAGTTCGTGGCTCTTTACCTGTCTGCAGGTGTGTATGTGTGTGTTTATTGGAATCCTGATAACCCTAAATCTACTTCCTCTTCTGCTCTAGAAATGTTCATTTCTGTGTTTTCTCACTGTATGTTCAGGTGTGGTTTCAACATTTGTCAGTTACGTGTGTAAAACAGCGACGGGTCGGTTGGGTCCGTCACTGGGAGCAGTAAGTCTATTTCTAAATGATTTTCAAGCATTACACAGTATTTGCATAAATGTATTTTATTTTGTGTTTGTCAGTCAGGGGCCATCATGACCGTTCTAGCAGCTGTTTGCACCAAAATGCCGGAAGCTAAACTGGCCATCATCTTCCTTCCCATGTACACCTTTACTGCTGGAAACGTAAGTGTCCGTGTGCATGTGGAATTGGAACGATGATCATTTTTTCAACCTGATGCTCTCTTACAGGCTCTTAAGGCCATTCTTGCCTTGGATACGACAGGCTTGATTCTGGGATGGCGTTTCTTTGATCATGCTGCTCATTTAGGGGGGGCTTTATTCGGCATGTGAGTTGCACACACACATATTCACTAAAACACTAATACAGTTACTGTGATGTGAGATGTTGGACATGCATTTATTCTTTTCAATATTTTTCACTCTCTTCAGCTGGTATATACTTTATGGCCATGAGCTTATCTGGAAAAACAGAGAGCCTTTGGTGAAGAAGTGGCATGACTTTAGAACGAAAGGTCCCGGCACTGGTGGCAACGGCTCGATTTAAAGCTTTGCGTCATGGGTGGGGTCAGCGTAGACCCATGGAGGAGAAAGAAAAGAATTTTGAGAAATGGACACTCATACATGTTCACATCTTGTGTTGTTGTCATTCTACTGAGTGTGTGTGAGAGGAGTTGTTTGTCATATCAAGGTCTGCTTCGGTTGTATCGGCAGTGTAACTGTGATGTCACTTTGCCCCGCCCCCGTGTTATTATTTGAATCTGAGTAGCTTTAAGTACTCAGGGCATGACAAGCATTAAGGGAGCAGGGTTTCAACACGCCGCTCTGACTTCAGTGTACAACAAAAAATGGCCATTAACACCGCTGTACAGAGATCTAAATGTTGAAAATAATAACTATGTCATTTTAGACAATAAATGCTTATTTAAAAATCTCTTTTAAATTCAGTTTTTCTGTCTCTGTGTAAGTCACTGTGTTTTTATTAGTGTGTGTGATCAGAAGAGTTTCACTGGTTCAGATGAGACTTTGACCTCGGATGTTAATGTTTCACTAAGTTTCTCTATAACACACACATTCTATACATCACATACACATTAAATACACACAGGAGAAAGTGTTTCAGTGTTGTTTTCTGGGAAAGGTCAAAGTTCAATAGCAGTTTTGGTGTCATAACTGAACAATGTGTTTTACTTCCTTATGTTGATATGAAGTCACTCGTCTTCCTGTTTCCTCTCTCTCTCTCCCTGTCTCTCTCTTCCTTTCTTTCTCTCCCTGTCTCTCTCTCTTTCTCTCTCCCTGTCTCTCTCTCTGTCTCTCTCTTTCTCTCTCCCTCTCTCTCTCCCCTGTCTCTCTCTCTCTCTCTCTCCCTGTCTCTCTCTCTCTCTCTCTCTGTCTCTCTCTCTCCCTGTCTCTCTCTCTCTCCTGTCTCTCTCTCCCCTGTCTCTCTCTCTCTCTCTCTAGATCTCTCTCTCTCTTCTCTCCCCTGTCTTTTTTCTCAGACTCTCTCTCTAGATTTTTTTTCTCAGATGTTAAAATCACACATTTTACTTGTTTGATTTGTTTAGTTCAGTTAATGCCACAGTGCTTCTGTGTTTAAATCTCAGAGAAATGTCCAGGTCTAACATTAGTCATTCAGTAGCTGCTTTTATCCAAAATGACTTACAAAAGTGAAGAAAAGAAAAAATGAGATTCATCACTGAGAGGCAATAAGTGTGAATAAGTGTGTTCTTGCAAAAGGTATATGAGAAAATACTTGTCTGAGCACAAAGTGTTTACTAAAATGCAAACTAATGTGTGAAGGAATCCAAATGATCTAATGACTTCATGTTGTGATGTGTGAAACAGATAAATGACCCTGAATCCTTAAATGATCAAAGAACTAATAGTGATTCATCCAGAGGATCAGGGAGATCAAGCTCAAGGGTTATTGACCCAAAGCCAATATTAACACAGTGATTCCTGTGCCCCAATCCCGCGTCCTATATATGGACAGAAAGCCACTTTCACAAGTAACTGTTCACGTATCAGAGAAGATTCAAGAAAAAGACAGGTCACATCTTCCATCAGGAGCTAAACAGGTGTGTGAAAAACTTAATACCAGATTTAATTTAAGTTTTAAATATCAGATTATGATAAATTAAACTGAAGAAAACTTAAGTTCATCTTAACTTAAATTGAATATTCTACAATGAGAGTAAATCTGTAAAACATAACATCTGATGTCCAGATATAACTTTGAACAAATATAAATAATTCCTTTCTAGATATCATGATAATGTTTAGCAAATTCTTAGCATTTTTATAGAGCTCATGTTGTATGACATCAGTTATGTATTGTGTAGGAATTTTGTTTATCCAGTCATTGATTTGATTTGTATGTGATTCTATGCGATTAGGATCATTCCAGAGAGAAATTCATTTATGATATAAATAAGTATGACAGAAACCTGTACACAATTCTTAAAGAATATTTGATTGAAGAATTTGGAATATTCCAAATAGACATTTCACTATGTGTTGCCAAACAAGTAAGATGGGAATCCCAGCTTGTGTCACATCTGAGTCATTGTCACCACTTCTGAAACATCATACAAACTGTTGTTCATTCTTTAACACTTTTATTAGGGTTGTGTATGAGTAAGATTAAGTTGACAAAAGAAAAGTTCTGTAAAGGATCTAAACATGATCAACTCAAAAAATCATATAGCAACTCAAAAACCCATAATCTACATACATTAGATGTAAAGTGGGTTTTTTTGGGGGAATGTCTGTGTTTATGTCTGATTTGTATCAGTATCTTCCTCACAGGTTGGGTTCTGTGTGCGATAATGGCGTCGATGGTGATTCAGGTGATTGGTATGTTTTTGGGTATCGTCGGCTGGTGTTTGGAGTCCAGCAGCACAAACTCGGCTCTATGGAGGACACGCAGTAACTCAGACGCTGTCATAACCAGCAGTTCCAGTTATGAGGGACTCTGGCTCTCATGTGCAACTAACTCACTGGGAGCCATTCAGTGTCAGAGATACAAGACTGTTCTGGGCCTGCCAGGTGAGACATACGCACACAGTTCATTTACTAACAGGTCTTTTCTTGTTTTGATTTAAGATCTGTAAGGCAGATGTGTGACAGGAATACACACTCTTTATACTGTACATGAGTTACCATGATACAGAATTACATCAGTTTAATTATAACTCGATACTTAGATGAAATGAGGTTATAGTGTCATAAAAACTCATAAAGTTACAAAGAATTCAAATACGCACACACACACACACTTACAATGATAGACAAACAAGACTCACACACACACTCTCAGTCAATTTCAGTTCAATGATGGGCATTACTGCTAACCTTTAAAAATACTATAAACCAACATGGTGGAGAAAACCGAGCCACTTAAGGGTGACTATTTTTGACAATTAAGGCAAAATCCCAGAACATCCAAATGGCAACACCCTCACAACCATTAAGAACGCATTTACAACCAAAAAGCACTACTCACATTTCATCCAGAAAATAATAAGATCCAGTTTATACAGATGATCTTTGTATAAAGTCCTTGCCAAAAGTGATGTCCAGCTTTGGAAAACTGAACTTTAATTTTATTCAAATAAGATAAGGCCTTGTATTCATGTACAGTTGTGTAGCACACACCTCATATTGTGATGGTTTAATCTAACCTAAGAGGGATTCATCACTTTTACACACTAGGTTTAGCTTGTGCTCTTAAAGGCCCAGTGTCCCTCATTAATATCAGTTTTTAGGGTCAAAGACAAACTAATCTTTTATCAATCATACAGTGTTTCCTGTATTTGCTTCCTCTCTCAAGACATCATGCTTTAGGAAGGACGAGGGTTTATGGTTTTATAACTCTGACTAAAGTTCTGAACATAAAACCAACACACTGACACACAGATCACACAAATACTGATCAGCGTGTCGTGTTGTATGAACTTATGTGTGAAGTGTGCGGACGTGTGTGTTGTAGTTGATCATGTCGATTGGGGTTGAGTTTTTGGGATTTTTGATGTGTGTGGGGGGATGGCTGCTCACAGCTATGTCACTGGCAAGCGATTACTGGCGTGTGTCATCGTTTGCGGGCAGCGTGATCACGTCTGTGCGACTCTATCAGAACCTGTGGCAGGCGTGTGCTCAGGACAGCACCGGAATCTCCAACTGCAGGACCTATCAGTCTTTACTCGCACTGGACGGTAACAGATATTTTGCTGTATTGTGAAAAATAATGAAGTTCTTCAAGAAACCTTAACATGTTTCTCATATGAATATGTTTTATGAGATTCACCCAGTAAAGGTTTAATACCTTGAAATTTACTGTACCAAATTCATGTCATGCCATCATGTTATTTACATACTATGAAAGAATACCAAAAATATTAACTTGTCTTATATTATTTGATTTTTGAATATGTATTATTGTTAATGTCCACTGTATACATTTTGTTGCTAAGTATAATCAAATTGGCTTTACAAAACATTTCAAGTTACTGTTTTAATTTTCCTAGTGATTGAAACTTATTTAAATAATTCAAAACTTATTTTGATTGAGTTGTTGTAGTGTAAAAACTTATGTTGTCATGACTTATTAAACACATCATTTTTTACAGTATGTGTTTTCTGTTGTGTGTGTTGTAGGATACATTCAAGCGTGTCGGGCTCTGATGATAACCGCTCTCATTCTGGGTTTGCTCTCCATCTTTCTTTCTATACTGGGACTGAAGTGCACTAAACTGGGCAGCACATCTGAGCAGACGAAAGGCAAAATGGCTCTTACTGCTGGAGTGCTCTTCATTCTCTCCGGTCAGTGTGACGTCACAAACACACATCCATTCAGTTCCTCTGCATCAGCGTGAGCTCACACACTTCATCTCGTCCCTCAGCTTAAAAAAACAAGCCAAAATTGTGTTTATAGTCATGCCAATAGATATCCATTTGCAGATATGACCTTGGAGACTTGAAACATTAGTCAATGGCTTTGTGTGATGTTATGAATTCAAATCATATCAATTGAGCTTTGTGTTTTCTCTCTGCTCTGTGTGTCAGGTGTGTGTGTTCTTGTGTCTGTATCGTGGTATGCTGCTCGGGTCATTCAGGAATTTAATGATCCGTTTTATGGAGGCACAAAGTGAGTCAGAGATCATATGACAAAATAACATTCACACGATCATGTAAACACACGTTTTGGACATGGGAACTATGGGCAACTATACACTTTCGTGTGTCATCATCTGTGTGTGTGTGTGTAGGTTTGAACTGGGCAGTGGTTTGTATCTGGGCTGGGCAGCAGCAGCACTGGTCATGTTGGGTGGTGGATTACTCTGCACCTCCTGCAAGACAAATCCAGCACCTGCACAGACAGGGTGAGTCCAAAAACACAGTACACATCTGTGACAACATAATTCATTTTTGTCACATGATTCATTCTCTCTTTCTGTCTTTCTCAGGGGTTACACTTATAACTACACATCACAGCCGCAGAAGATCTACAGATCAGAAGCACGATCAGATAACAGCAGCTCCAAAGCTTATGTCTAACAGTCTCTTTTGGGTTCTTTTCAAGCTTTATTTGTTATTAGGGCCAAACACTGAAGGCCTGTATCTATTAATGTTCTTTTTTTACCATTTACATGTGCTGAAGATATGTTTGACCACTGCTAAGGACTTGCCACAAAGCAGAAGGACTGCATCAGAATTAACTTAAAAGTCTAATCTTTCCTAAAACAACATCATTTTGTTTTTGTTGTTCAATACTCATCTCCAAAGAAGGCTAAGAAGATCAATTTGTATTTCAGCAACATTTTACATTGACATGAGACTGTGTGTACAGGAATAGCTAATATTGTTGACAAAGACACCTACTGGTCAAAGGTTCAAATGTAATGGTAAATCCACTTTCAGCCTAGAGTTTATAGACTTACAGTGTGTGTGCCATACCACACAATGTAAACTGTGATGATATTGTCTTAGTATGTTATATCAATGTTACATTGACACTTGTTTTTGAATATTGTGTTTTAAAAAGCTTGTTCATTTATAGAAATGTGACTATTTTGTGCCATTTATATGAATAAAACAATCCTGTTTGAAAGTTTTCAGTCATCGGTCAGATCTTAGATGTGTCTGTCTTCAATAAATGTGTAACTAGATTATGCCACTTAAATTATATTGCTTTAAAAACCCTGTTTGCTCTGAACGAATGGTGTTTCGTTTATTCTGCACAGCTGAACTTCTGTATAGTATATTATATATGTAATAAGCTTGTATTATATATGTAACATATGTAATATGTAATATATTATATATGTAATATTCTTTCATATATCACTGTGACAGCATGCACTGTTATATATGGGACACAAAATGTCAACAATTGTCAAATGAACTGTATCTTTATTCATTTTCAATCGTTTTTTTGTATCGTAAACTTTGTAAGGTATGAGCCTACAAAAAGTGACTTTTAAAAAATAAATCTACGTTTTATTGGAGAAAAAAATCGACGTGTTCTGGTCTCACATGCATATTAAATCTTGAAATTACTTTTAAAAGACGTACATTTTTTAAATTACTGTAACATTTACTGTAACAAATACATTTCAATAAAGTTTGATTCGTTTGAAAAGGTGTGACGTCGTATCTCCGCGCCACCGCAGCAGGAAACAGTCGTCGGTTGAGCCAAAATGGCTCTCGTGCTCCTTCAGTGTGAGGTGGGTTAGCATGAAACCAGGCTGATTAAAGCTCTTAAGACCCGATTCGGTGTGTATGAGTGGGATTCATCACATTTCTCTGTAAGAAGAGTCGCCGTGGAGACGCTGTGAGGTAAAGTAATCGTGTTGTTTATCGAAAGTGAAAGTCAAGTGCAGCGATTAGCCGGTGCACTTCTGATCACAATATCACAGTTTTGAATCACAACAAAACATCACATTCATTCATAATAGCGTAGTTTGTCATCGTGTTACTCCTTCTGTGGTCTATTTTAAATAATAAAATATGTATAATTTATAAGTCACAGCTCACATGTTTAAAATGTGTCAATATACGTATGTTTACACCAGAATTGTTTGTATATATATATATTGTTTTTAATTTAAGTCTGTAGAAAACGTAATTTGTTGATTCGCCTGTTCTAAACATCAACACACGTGATTCTGTGTACAGTGACATGGCAGATCTGATCTATTATTTTATCTTAAGTATATTTAGCTATATGTCCTATCAGTTTACTTTATAATGGTTTGATTGCACAATATACATCATCACATGTTATTATAATATCCAATATTTGTTCTAGTTGTCCATCATCAAAATGTGCTTCAGACGGGCAGTAAATCCCCCACAATCCACTGCACCTCACATTCAGCTCTGACAGATGTTTGTCATTTATAAAATGTCATGTAATATCAGTTGGATAAAACTATTGTGTTTAGGTCACAAAGTAAAGGGTACATCAAAACTTAATTTCAGATGTTTTATTTGTAGGAGTGTGTTACAATTGTTGCTGCTGTGTGAACTTTTACAGATCGTTTCTCATCGTCTGGTCTTTCACAAAGCCAACACTAAACAAACAAACAGCCGCCTCGTTCCTCTCCATCATGTTTGTTAACTAATAGTAGTAACTAGTCTTCTATAGGGCAGCGCTGGCATGAAAGCAGTTTCACTGTCGGACTATGAGGACACATTATTCTTGAGACATTTCCTGCCACAGAGACTCGAGATGATCCTCATTCCTCCTGTGCTTTAACAGAAATGCTATTATCAGTGTTAAAGAAGCTTCAGTGTCTCTGATACTGTATGTGTGTGTGTGTTTTTAGGGGATGGCAGGACGTGGAGTCGAGTGCTTGTGGAAACGACATGTCCTAGAGCAGCTGAAGCAGAGAGACCGAGTTCAGCGACAGGCTTTTGAAGAGATTATACACCAATGTAAGAAATGTAAACGCATCACTGCACTTATAATTTGAGTTTCAAATCACTAATATTGAGTAAATTGGTCTTATCGTGCTAAATATTGACATGCAGTATATGAAACATAAGTGATGTCATATGCATATCAATGCTCTCTGCATCGTCTTTTTCTAGATAACCGACTGTTGGAGAAGTCTGATTTTCAGGCTGTTCTCAGTGAACGTCTTCAGCCAGAGAAATATGAACAGCAGAGCAGACACGACCTCAGGTGGGAACACATACAGAGTCCTGTGTGCATGCAAACATCATCATAACAGTTTATTCATCTATATACATCTTTTAAAGCCCACTGTGACATTATGAGTATGTCACACGAGTAACACTGAGACATTAGACGGTAGACAGTGCCAAACTAAATAAACTAGTGTTGCAAATGATCATCAGGTGACATTGGCAATAGAAATTTGGAAGTTGGTGTGAGAAGAGATGATCATGTGTGTTTGCACAGTAGTAATATTGTTTCACTCTTTTCAATATTGTTTTGTGATTTGTGTAAAGATTTCTTGAGTGTAAAACATATTTTAATAGAATGTCCTTGTTTAAATGATATTAGACAACGTTTTTATTCAGAAAATATATTGATGGACATTTTTAAAAAGGTTTCTCCTGGAATAATTTTAGAATTTCTATTAAAATATTACATTGAAAAATTGTATGTAATTGTTATCATTACGGTTGTTATTGGTATATATGTTTGTTTTAGTATATTGATGGGGTTTTTTTGTTTTAAATACTGTTGATTGCCATGAATATAGCCATTGGTGCTAAAATATAAATAAATAAGTAATATTGTGTGTTTGTGTAGTCCGGGTGTGGACGGCGGTCGCAGTGACTCTCTGCAGCAGGAGATGGCTCAGATGAGAATCAAACATCAGGAGGAACTAACAGAGTTACACAAGAAACGAGGAGAGGTTAGCTTGATCATAGGCTGTGCATTAAGCAATGCTGTCTTATAAAAGCAATTACCAATAGATACGTTACAGTTATTTTACCTCTTATCTAATGGTAAAACATTTGAATGCTCCTTAAAGCCTTTGAGTAGCTTATTGCTCTAATAGTCTGTTCTGTTGTAAAAGTAAATGTAAAATCTGGTTTCATACTATTACATAAAAGCTAAATCCATGAATGTCTGTGTGTGTTTTTGCAGTTGGCCCAGAATGTCATTGAACTGAATAACCAGATTCATCAGAAAGACAAAGAGATCCAGAGTAATGAGGCCAAGTAAGTAAGTGTGTGTGCGTGTGTGTGTCAGGGTTAGATCAGCTCTATATGAATCTTTAATGTGTGTGTTTTTAGGATGTTGGAATATCAGCAGCAGATCTCACATTTAGAAGGCGAGTGTCGTGAGTTGCGTAACTCTCTCGCCGATCTGGAACGAGCCAATCAGACGCTGCGAGACGAATACGATGCCCTGCAGATCACGTTCAGCGCGCTGGAGGAGAAACTACGGAAAACCACAGATGACAATCAGGAGCTGGTGACGCGCTGGATGGCAGAGAAAGCTCAGGAGGCCAACAAACTCAACGCTGAGAACGAGAAGGATTGCAGGTTACAAACACACATTTTTTTATTATCTGTATGTATTGTAATTCAACTTCTTGAAAGGTCTTGATGTTTGGATTTTAGTCTTAAAGTGTGACATGTGCTTTTAGGTTAAATAAAGTTGTAACTTCAGAATTAAAATGAAACTTGACTTGTCCGAGTACATTAAACACTTTTGGTGATCCAGGTTTTAATCTTGTTTGTGAACGGCCCATTTATGAACGACTGTTCTCAGACCTGCTGATTAATTGTTCGGCCATTAAGGGTCATTTGGCCACAATAGAAACTGTACAATGGGACACACCCATCAGCTCATGACTTTCTAAGCAGAACTCATTTCCTGACCCTCAATGCAGAAATGAGCCGATTTAAATCCCTCATCTGATTGGCTGGTTGAAGCAGACAGTGTGTTTCTGACAAGTTTAAATGTGTGTGTGAACTCAAGGTGTGTGTAGTGTGTGATTGACGGCTGATGTTATTACAGACGCAGACAAGCCAAACTCCAGAAGGACTTAGCAGACGCAGCGAAGGAGCCGCTTCCTATTGACCTGTAAGTGCAAATGTGTCTTACTGTCATAAGATAATACAGTTGTGTGAGAGTTTATTGTACTTTGTGTTTAATTCAGAGTTAAAGGATCATGGAAAAACTAAAAATGTTTACTGTTTACACTCCTGGAAAAGTGTTTTTCTTTAATCTTAATATTTAATTTGATTAAAAATCAGATGTAAACTCTTTAAAATGATATCAAATCATCCTGATTTGTGGATTAACTGATGTAGTCTTTGTTTGTAGTATTTAGTTGATATATTTATCTCCTGTATTTTCTCTTCAGATGTATTTGTTTTATCTTCTTCCCTATCTTTCCTACTAGATAGTTTGTCATCTTTTAATGTGAAGAATTTAAATTGTATTAATTTGGCTTAATAACATTAGATCTAATATTTTATATGATCATGTGTAACTAGGTCTTGGTTCTAGTTCCTGATTGATGTTTGACTCTATAGCTTCCCTGATGATCACTGTATTTTAAGATCTCATTAAATGCTGTATTCTGATTGGTGTAGAGACGATGACATCGAGGTTCTCTCAGAGGATGCTGGGAAGGGAACAGGCGAAACATCACCGAGTAGACAGCCCAGTCGCACACCCAGGTATATATACACACACACGTAGACATTTCCATACAGTAGGTAAAGATAACTTGTGTACTCATGTTGTGTGTTATTGTGTCTGTCAGTAAACGTACGTCTCAGGCTCCTCCTCCTGCTGGACTGCTGGACTCCATCTCTAATATCTTTGGGTAATGTTACTGTCTGTGTGTGTTTCCTCTTTGTCTTCCTCATTGTGCGTGCGTGCGTGTTTGTGCGTGTTTGTGTGTGCGCGTGTTTGTGCGTGTGTGTGTGCGCGCGTGTGTGTGTTTGTGTGTGCGCGTGTGTGTGTGCGCGTGCGTGCTGATGCGTGTTTGTGTGATAGCGCGGTGTTTGTGTGTGCGTTTTTGTGTGCGTGTTTGTGTGTGCGTGTGTGTGTGCGTAATTGCGTGTGTTTGTGTGTTGTGTGCTGTCGCAGCGTGTAATGTAGCGTCAGTGTTTGTGTGTGCGTGTTTGTGTGTGCGCGTGTTTGTGCGTGCGTGTGTGTGTGTGTGCGTGCGTGTTTGTGCGTGCGTGTTTGTGTGTGCGTGTTTTGTGTGTGTGTCTCATTCCTCACTCTCTCTGTGTCTGCAGCCTGTCTGATTCTGTCCAATCTGGTTTCATCCCGTCTGAGTCCAGGTGATGCACACTGTGTGTGTGTAATATTGAATATTCTCAGATTTTGCCGTGATGTGAATGTGTCGATTGTGTGTTGGATCATTAGTGTAGTTTCACTAACAGAGAGAGTTTTAATAGTGGCTCTCATGCAAACATCTCTATTAAACACTGTTAGACGTGTTGTAAGTCTATGAATTAATTTCAGTTATTCAAATAAAAATGTGTAGTCTGATCTTGGAGAATGTTTTGGTTTGTATAGAGTTTGCAAGCATGTGTGTAAAGTTATATTTGAGCTATTCCAGTGTTATGGACGTGACATTTTCTGTCAAAACTTTTCTCACATAATGTATTAATTACCAATATATTGAATCATCTGTTTATGTTTGACTAAAGTCATGTTGAGTCCAGACATCAGACAAATATCAGTCAGTTATCTATTTAAAGATGGAAATATACATGTGTTATGAATGTGACAAAAATAACATGTTTTTGAGAGTCAACATACTGATTTCTATTAATTAAAATACACAAAGCAGAAGCAAATAATACACAACAAATGAAGAAGAGATGACATGAAATAGTTATTTTATTTTATATATTTTTATGTGTTGATTTATTAAGGGATTATGGACTGTTATGAATGTGACATTGCTGACAATGTTACTGTGATGAACGAGTCTGGCTTTGCATGTGTCACAGGGAGAAAGTCACATTTTATTTAAAAATATCACTGTGTGAAATTGATCTAATCTCATTTAATTGTGCAGTTATACATGCGTCATGCCATGAATGTCTGTCTTTATTAACACGCTTACGCTTGATAAAGTCAAACAGTATTTGACAAACGGTCTGTTTTGTTTTATTTAGAAGACGTCGCTCTGTAAATTCGTTCGGGACATCTCCAGAGACGGCTGAAGTGCCTCCCACATGCACAGACGTCCGTGTGCCCTCCACCGCTCTGCACATCTTTGTGAGTGCCACTTTTCATTTCCTCTGTGTCTTGCAGTCTGTCAAACTCCTTTAAATCTAGGTCAAAGGTCAGTGATGAGATGTAAAAGGTCTGACGTCCGGTTCTCCCTCCAGTCTCTCCGTCTCTCCCAGCAGCCTCTGTTCATTTCCCAGTATGCTCGAGTTGTGTGTTACTGGTTTGATGTGGCAGCTGATATTCTGGACGTTTCTGCTGAATTAAGAGTCTCTTAAAGAATCAAGAGATGTCAACAGCAGCGTCCGACATCATCACGACACACAGGAGGGCGAGACTGATGGAGAACAATAAACCGGCACATGATCTCAAGTTTTCAAGCTGAGACCTTTAATATAGATCTGCTTTAGATCTGTACAGAAACCCAAACAGAGATGAAATTAAACTGGGATATAAAGTATTTATTCCCTTTAATATCAAGTGTTTATGTTCGCATTCATTTTGTTTCCCTGTGTGCGTTATATTTCTGTTTAGGATGCCCATGATGGAGAAGTGAATGCTGTGAGGTTTAGTCCTGGATCCCGTCTGCTCGCCACAGGAGGAATGGACCGTCGGGTCAAACTCTGGGAGGTCATATCAGGTGTGTGTGTGTCCATGTGTGTTATCGTTTGTGGTTTTCATCAGAGGTCAAAGGTCAGTGATGAGATGTAAAAGGTCTGACGTCCGGTTCTCCCTCCAGTCTCTCCGTCTCTCCCAGCAGCCTCTGTTCATTTCCCAGTATGCTCGAGTTGTGTGTTACTGGTTTGAGGTGGCAGCTGATATTCTGGATGTTTCTGAATTAAGAGTCTCTTAAAGAATCAAGAGATGTCAACAGCAGCGTCCGACATCATCACGACACACAGGAGGGCGAGACTGATGGAGAACAATAAACCGGCACATGATCTCAAGTTTTCAAGCTGAGACCTTTCGAAATGGGAAATTAGGCAAATTTACTACTGGGCTAAACCTTGTGAAACTGAACTGGTGTGATGAAGTCACCACAGAATATCGGTTTCCTCTTGAATCACAAAGCGAGTGTGTTTTTGGGGATTTAAAATGTTTTGTTTGTCCAGGTCGCTGTGAACCCAAAGGAGCTCTGACCGGCAGTAACGCGGGGATCACCAGTATAGAGTTTGACAGCGCGGTGGGTTATTCTCTTCTCATCACATTAAACATCATGTATGCCAATAAACCACATTAATGCTAATAATAAAAGCAATATCTCTAACCCACAACATTGACATCATTTGACAAACTGTCAACCGGTTTTTGTTTTAGTGTTTGTAGGCAGATTGTGTTTATCATTTGGTTGGAGGAAGATTGTTATGAAATAAATGTGACACTGCATGCGAAAACCAGCTGAAGTTGAATTTTTGTGATTTGCTGTTTTCTAAATAAAGTTATCCTATGTAATGTAAAGAACATTCCTTGAGATTTTTAGACTTTAGCCTGGGACAGACAGAGTCACATCCCCGTAACGAGTCTCCTTATGTATAGAATTAATCATCTGTAATTTTGGGCCATTTACCCGAAGAAAACAATTTAATTGTAAATCTGCTAAAGTGCATCTTGTCCTCAACGAGTCTCAATGCTCACACACCTACAATGATAAACCAGAAAACATTGTGTAAATGTGAAGTAACACTGAACGTGTGTTTGTGCTCCGCAGGGCTCGTATCTACTGGCCGCATCGAATGATTTCGCCAGCAGAATCTGGACTGTTGATGACTTTAGACTGCGGGTGAGAAGTTATTTTTGTGCATCTTTTTAAGCCTGAAAACTTTCACATGGTCACATTTCTGAGGCGTGAATGAACTCTTAGCAAGCATTGGGTCTATTTAAAGGGTCAAAGGTCAGTGATGAGATGTAAAAGGTCTGACGTCCGGTTCTCCCTCCAGTCTCTCCGTCTCTCCCAGCAGCCTCTGTTCATTTCCCAGTATGCTCGAGTTGTGTGTTACTGGTTTGAGGTGGCAGCTGATATTCTGGACGTTTCTGCTGAATTAAGAGTCTCTTAAAGAATCAAGAGATGTCAACAGCAGCGTCCGACATCATCACGACACACAGGAGGGCGAGACTGATGGAGACGGCCAACTGATCTCAAAAATCAAACTGAGACCTGAATGTGTTTGTGTGTGTGTTACTTCAGACTGTTGTGTGTCTGTGTGTGTAATGGCTTGTGTTTGTCTCGTTCTACAGCACACGCTCACGGGGCACAGCGGGAAAGTGTTGTCTGCACGTTTTCTTCTCGACAACGCTCGAATCGTCTCCGGCAGTTATGATCGGACACTGAAGCTCTGGGACTTACGCAGTAAAGTCTGTAAGAAAGTGTTCAGTTCTCACTCGTGTCCTGGAATAAAGTTTGTCCAACAGACAGTTTTTAATAACAGTCTGTCTCTCTCTCTGTCTCTCTCTCTGTCTCTCTCTCTGTCTCTCTCTGAATAAAGTCTTCTCCTCCAACTCTCTCTCTCTCTCTCTCTCTACTCTATGTCTCTCTCTCTCTGTCTCTCTCTCTCTGTCCTCTCTGTCTCTCTCTGTCTCTCTCTCTCTCTCTCTCTCTCTCTCTCTCTCTCTCTCTCTCTCTCTCTCTCTCTCTCTCTGTCTCTCTCTCTCTCAGGCATGAAGACCGTGTTTGCAGGCTCCAGCTGTAATGACATCGTCTGCACAGAGCAGTGTGTGATGAGCGGACACTTTGATAAGAAAGTTCGTTTCTGGGACATCAGGTGGGTGATGATGTCATCAGAGGTGGACACATGTGATGGTCTTTGCCGTATGAGATTCAGAGGTCAGCGTTTGTCTTGATCACATGCAGGGCGGAGAGTATCGTGCATGAGCTGGAGCTGCTGGGCCGCGTGACGTCTTTAGACCTGAATCACGACCGCTCGGAGCTTCTCACCTGTTCCCGTGATGACCTGGTGAAAATCATCGATCTGCGCACTAACGCTGTACGACAGACTTTCAGGTGAGCTGCTTATAAACACATCAGATGTTTTTAAACGTGTCATTTGACTTACTTGAAGATTAACCAAAGTAATGTTCTTGTGTCTTCTCTCTCTCGTCTGTTTGAAGTGCTCAAGGTTTTAAGTGTGGATCTGACTTTACCAGAGTAACCTTCAGGTAAGAGCGGTGAGGATTCACGCCTCACATCTCTGTCTGTGTTCTCTTTTAACCTCTCTGTGTGTTTGTGTTTTCAGTCCTGATGGCAGTTATGTGGCAGCCGGTTCTGCAGACGGGGTTCTGTACATCTGGAACGTTCTAACAGGAAAACTAGAGAAAACTCTTGATAAAGGACACAGGTGAACTCGCGCTGTTTCATATTTTTGGATGTTGGAGATGTGTTGATTGTTATGTGTAGGTTTCTGATGAGCCACTGTGACCAAACAGCAAAATAATCATCGTTTGATTTGCTTCTCTTCTGTTTCTCATGTTTGTAGTTCTGCCATTAATTCAGTCTCCTGGTCTCCGTCGGGTGCTTACGTGACCAGCGTGGAGAAGGGCAGCAGGGCTGTGCTGTGGTCTGATATGTGATTGGCCGGTCTCTTTCCCGCCTCTGCAGTGATTGGATGAGCACTTACCCGTTTGGATGAGACGGACCGTGTAAAGACTGAGAGAAAGTGAGCCCTCCACCTCCCACCTCTGGTGTCTTGAACTGCATTACCCACGATGCCATCTGTTCAGAGACTCATTTGTGCTGCTCTATATAAACGGACAGCACTTTACACAATGTGCAACAATATTTATATCTGTCGGTTATCACACACATACTCAATGTGAGGCATGGAAGATGTGTGCAAATGTTTCCTGTTGATTATTTTAACACTGCTTTAAAAGTGCGCGTGTGTCTGCGCGTGTGTGTGTGTGTCTGCGCGTGTGTCTGTGTGTGTGTGTCTGCGCGTGTGTCTGTGCGTGTGTGTCTGCGCGTGTGTCTGTGCGTGTGTCTGCGCGTGTGTCTGCGTGTGTGTTTGACTTCAGTGGACCTTCATGAGTGGATGTTGTTCATTCTGCAGTTTCATAGGGGGCGCTGTTTCCCAAAACTTCCCTAAATCTCATTGACTGACTGACTCCCCAATAAAATCTGTTTGGCTCATGTTTCAACACATATTCTAAAGAAAAAAGCCTGTTTTAGTGCATTCAAAAAATATATTAATAATAATTAAAATTATTATGTTGTACTTTTACATCATGAACATGAAAAAGATTGTTGTATTATATTTACTGTAATACAGTAAAATATTGTGTTCTTATTCTTGTAATAATGAGAATCTTACATAAAAATACAAAACTGTACTGAAACATCACAGTAATATAAATTTAGGGGATATTGAGTTTTTATTCTGTATGGAATTGTGCATGAAATCTGATCATAAAAGCATTTACTTTACTTTTTGAAAAATGTAACTACAGAATGATTGTTTTCACACTTTTATTTTGTCCAATCTCATAACTCCTGTGATGCTGAATGAATGTGGTGAATGTGATGTGTGTGTTTTAAAAAAGAAAATGATGCTCTGATTTTATTTTTATTTTTTATCTTCTCTGCCTCATCTGACACACATGTTCATATTAAACAGAGTTTCCTAATGGAGCGATATCTGATAGGAAATGAGTACATTTATTATTTATCATGGTGAAACTGTAATGCACCTTCATGTGGACATGGCTGTCATTTTTGTTTTCAGATGGTGGGTGGAGGGGACGGCACACTTTTCAGATAACTGTAATGCTTCATGTGGATGTGTGTTGAGTTTTAGCCCCGCCCTCTGTGGGTGTGGCTGAGAATGGCACTGTATTCTATTCGCTGAACGGATTGTGGGCTTGTTGCTAATGTATATTGAGATCTCTGTATATGTCTGCTTATGTTTGCACAGCATAAAATGTGTGAAACGCTGGTTTGGTTTGTATTTTTTGACTGGATGAGATCATTTGTTCATCCTCATGTCGTGTCAAACCTGTATGACTTTCTTTCTTCTGCAGAACACTAAAGAAGATATTTTGAAGAATGTTTGTAATCAAACAACATTAATCCCCAACATTGACTTCTGTTTCATGAACACAAAACAACTGAAACATTTCTCAATATCTTATTTCGTGTTACACTGCAGAAGGAGTCGCATGCAGGTTCATAAACCACATGAAAGAGCTAATATAAGTGTATATATGATATTGTGTGTGTGTGTGTGTGTGTTGTAATCCCCTGTGCTGACATCAGCGGTGAGACTGCTGAGTTTGACAACACGGGTTTAAAGGGTTTAAGAAGCTCACTGATCTCTCTGACACCTGTTGAGCTGAATATAGCCGTCTCTTTATTATTCCACGTTACGTAAGGGATGATGTTTATCCGTACATGCTGATTGGTTCATACAGCACATCTTAAATGATAAAATCTGCAATATAATTATGTTATAATGTGAATTGCCAGCTACTGTACTGCACAACTCGCACAGAAACTAATATGATCATCAGTTTACATGTCAGGATTGAGGAATGAAGATGCTTCAAAAATAATGTTTCCTTTGTAATGTTTCTGTAAAACAGATGGTATATTTTCAGTCTACTTTTGTACTTCTTATTACTTATTACTACTGTTACACTTTTATAAATCTAAAAGTGAGCTAATTTAGTTAGTATATTAGTATTAGTACTTACTAGATAAAGTTTAGGGTTGAGTTTGGTTATACTTTAACTTTAGTGAAGTATTCTTGATGAAATGAACTTCAGGTATATTTTTTGTAAGGGACTTTTGTTGTAGTGCTGAACAGCTGGTTTGTTTTCATTTAAGTATAAAGAGAGAAGTGAATATAGCTGAAGTCATTTTGTGGGGAAAGATGTCATACAGGTTTGGAAGATGATGGTGAGTTTGTTGTTTTTCTTTTGTTATAAGGTAAGTTATTGTCATGTGATCTAAAGAGAAACCTCTTCATATGTGTATGAGAGGATTAGATCATCCTCATCAGTTTGTCTTGTTGCTGTAATCTCGCTGACTGAAAACAATCCATCCAGTGAGTAACGTGTGTTTGTGTGATGGGCGGAGCCACAGGTTACAAATACTGCCTATGGAAACCATCATCCACTTTATCTGCATCTCAACACATACAGGTGAGTGTTACAGGTGAACATCTCAACATAAATATACTGTAGATAATACAATGAAAAGAGCTCGGAGAGATGTAGTAATAATGATCAATGTTGTGTATTGATTCAGTATGTTCTGGTGTTGTTTATTATTAGGAAGCAGAAATTTAAAATGACCATGATTGAGACAGAAAGAGATTTTTTATCATCATGATCTTGACAGTACATATTAGCTAATTTCCCTCATGATACATTTCAAACATCAGTATCGACAGCAGATATTAAATATTCAAGTGATAATCTGTGTGTGTTTTTACTGTAGGAGTCACAATGAGTTCAAAACATGTTATTTACAAGAAATTCTCAAGAGACAAATCTGTGAGTATTACACACCCATCTGTCAATCATCTGTACATTCACAACTTCATTTCTGATAACATTGTGTATCTGCCTTATGTCACAGTGTTTATGTGTGCTTGTTTGTGCTGTTATTAATCAATTGTGTGTGATGATGTCACAGGTCAGTGTGTACATGGGGAAACGGGATTTTGTGGATCACTGTGACTTTATTGATCCTGTTGGTGAGTTTAGTGAACAATTGCAAGTTCATGTTTATTATGACAGTTCTTAACCAATCAGAGTCTCTCTCTCTTTCTCTATCTCTCTATTAGATGGTGTGGTGTTGATCGACCCTGAGCAGGTGAAGGGGAAAAAAGGTACAATGATTTACAGACAGATGGCAGTCGTGACCTACATCACACACCTGTTTGTGTGTACTGAAATGTGTGTATTTCATTTCCCTTCATTTTGTAGTGTACATCATGTTGTCTTGTACGTTTCGTTATGGTCGTGATGATATGGATGTGTTGGGGATGGCGTTCAGAAGGGACATCTTCCTGTGCACGCGTCAGGTTTATCCTCCTCTCCAGGATAAAGACCGCAGCATCCACACTAAAGTACAGGAGAAGATCCTGCGCAAGCTTGGGAACGATGCTTACCCTTTCTTCTTCGAGGTCAGAGGACATCTCTGCAGGTGTTCATCACATTCAACTGTGTTTGTTTAGGATGTGACAGAGTTTTTGTGTGTTTCATTTCAGTTTCCTGATAATCTCCCGTGTTCTGTAGCTCTGCAGCCGGCTCCAACAGACGCGGGGAAGGTAAACGCATCATCATTACATCATCTCCTGTTTGCAGAATAATGTTTGTATATGACATCTGGGGGAATATGAGCATGTAATGTTTCTGTGTGTGTAGCATTGTGCCGTGGAGTTTGAAGTAAAAGCGTTCTGTGCAGAAAATCAAGATGAAAAAGCCCAGAAGAGGTGAAAAGTTTCTCCATTATGAGACTACCAAGTCTAAGCCCAGACCCTTTAAGACCCAAACCCAGACCAGTACTAGAAGACCAATCTAAACCCATGACCCTCCAAAACTAGATCTTTAGATGCCCTGTTGAAACTGTATTTCTAGCAGATTTCTTGACTAAATGAAGATCTCTTTCTCTCGTCTCGTCCTGCAGGAGTTCAGTGCGTTTGGCCATCAGAAAGATCCAGTATGCTCCAGATACAGGCGGTCCGCCCCATCCGCCGAGACCACCTGTGAATTTGTGATGTCTGATAAGCCGCTGCACATGCGTGTCAGTCTGGAGAAAGAGGTGAACGACCCAAATCTGCTTTTCTAAGCTATTGGAGTTATATTTTATTCACGGCCAAAAATAAAACAGTAAAATCATATCATTATTAAACACAGACAGTGGAAGTGAATCTGTTCTCTGACCTGAGACACTGAAAACATAACAGTGATGTTCACTTCTGCAGATTTATTATCACGGAGAACCAATTAACATCAGTGTGGATATTGACAACAGTTCCAACAGAAACATGAAAGATGTGTCAGTGTCAGGTACACACACACACACACACACACACACACACACACACACACACACACACACACACACACACACACACACACACACACACACACACACACACACACACACACACACACACACACACACACACACACACACACACACACACACACACACACACACACACACACACACACACACACACACACACACACACACACACACACACACACACACACACAACACACAACTGTTTCTTTTTATTTTATTGGGTTACACAGTGTCTCTCTCTCTCTTTTACATTACAGTCGAGCAGATCACTAATGTCGTGCTTTACTCAAATGATAAATATGTCAAAACTGTGGCCTGTGAAGAAACCACGTAAGTGTTAATCATCTCTAAAATAATACCTATTCTGTGCATTATACATAGAATGTTGATGATGTCATCCTAAGGACAGATAAAGTCACTGATGATGTCATATTTCCCTCTTACATTACTGAAGAGACTCTGTGCCGTCTGGGACCAGTCTGAAGAAAGTTTACACACTCTGTCCTCTGTTGGATAATAACCGTGAGAGACGCGGTCTGGCCCTGGACGGGAAACTGAAGCACGAGGACACTAATCTGGCTTCATCCAGCATGTGAGAGTCCTTTATTCACCTGTCATCACTCGCTAAAACACTGAATATGTGTGTTTGCCTTTTCTCTGCAGTGTGAAGGATGAAGTTCTGAAGGAGATTTTGGGCATGCTGGTGTCTTACAGGGTGGTGGTGAAGTGTAACGCATCAGGGTGAGATGTCTTGTGTTTTAAGTTTGGACTTCGTGTTGGTTTTTAAACTGATGCTTCATCTGCTAATGCTTGTTATTCTCCTCTCTTCAGCATGGTGGGATCCAGGTAAGTTTCAAGCTCTATAAAATTATTATTTATTTGATTATTTAAACCAAAAATATTCGACATTTAAGCATTTAGCTAACGCTTTTATCCAAAGCGACTTATAAATATTAGGAGACATTTCTATTCTATTTAGAGAGCTAAATCATCAGTTGATGAGAGTGTTTGTGTGTGTTTTAGTGAGGTTGCTGTGGAGGTCCCGTTCAAACTCATGCATCCCAAACCTGATCCAGGTCAGAACTCTTTATTAACTTACTGGAAAAATTCAGCTTAAGATGATTAAACACAAATTCAAGATGCAAATCTTATCTGGTTTTGCCAGCTGACAATATACCGACATCATTTAATTTCGATAATGAGATAATGAGGAATGAATTTACCAATAATCAAATGTTTCTTCTGTCTTTCTCTCTCTCCTCCTTCATCTGAAGAGAGGTAAGTCACGTCTTTGTGCTTATTTTCCAGTATATCAGATCTTCATAAGCAGTTGTGTTGAGGGATTTGTGATATCACAGTTTTGATCTTTTGCTGTATGTGATGTTATGGAATACCCTGCCTATAGATTCCATGTGTCTCCAGTTCCACATGTTGTATTCACAATGTGTTGTGTGTCTTTAAACTGCAACACACACACTCTTGAGATGACAAACGATCCGTCTTTGGCTCTGGGAAGTGGAAGTCGAGCGGTGATATTGGTATACGATCCCGTCTCTTGTGTCGAGTCCCAGTTTATCATTGTTCTCTCAGTGAATCTGTTGTTAATGTTCAATAAAAACACTATTCAGACATCAGCACAGGTGTGTGTGTTGCTGTCACACAACACTTTTGTTCCTCTGTGATGAGATCCACCACTTGTGTTGATTGAGTTTCTGTTTTGTGTCTTTTATTGTGTGTGTGTTTAGTGAAGACACAACTGACCTTGTGTTTGAGGAGTTTAAACGCTCCTATCTGAAAGGGATTATCGGCGATGATGACGAATCTCCAGTCGAGCCTTGAGAGTCTTCATCTTGAAGATCACTGGTGTACGGCTCAGAGATGTGTGTCATGTATTCTGACTCTTGCTTATATAAAAACAGAAGCTTTTATGAATGTATATTAAGGTTTTGTCATTTGCCTAATAGTAAATAAATATGTGCATCATGGAGAAATGAAAGCTTTCATGTATGGTGATTGTATTTGGATGTACCTATAAACATAAAATTATCCTATAGATGCTATTTCAGGTTTATTGTGTAAATGTTTTGTTTGAAGTAAAATAAAACTGTCTCCAACTGCAAGCTGCATTTATTTAACATCATTTCTTGGTCAAAACATCTGCAACAATCTTTATTGTCATTGTACGCACACGGTAGAACGAGACGGTGTTAACAGCTCTTTAAGATGCCAAACAACAAATAATATTGTGTCATAGAAATAGCTCATTTATTTCAAATAAGGATTTTAATCAAGGTGAAAGAGTACTGAATATTTCTGTGTTCTATGTATTTGTATTCTTAGTGTGTAGATGTACAATCTTATTAACATACACAACAGACTTAAACTCCAAATCAAAACCAATGAGTCGGTGTAATAGTTTACACATTTATTGGAATTCTCTGAGAATAATTAAAACATCAATACACAGACCATGATCAGGATTGAGTCGTGTCATGTTGATGTGTTGTGCTTTCATGTAACATGTTATTTAAATGTTATTCTGTTCTCTCTCTGTATTGAACAGGTGTTTTGTGTGAGACACTCTCTCTCTCTCTCTCTCTCTCTCTCTCTCTCTCTCTCTCTCTCTCTCTCTCTCTCTCTCTCTCTCTCTCTCTCTCTCTCTCTCTCTCTCTCTCTCTCTCTCTCTCTCTCTCTCTCTCTCTCTCAACTCTCTCTCTCTAATCTCTCTCTCTAGGATCTCTCTGTAAATCTCTCTCCAAACACTCTCCACATAATCAAGTTAGATGAAGTGTAAATGGATGCCAAACACCTCCACATACAGAGCTATTTCATTTAAAACATAAGAGAAAGATCTTTCAGATGAGCTTCACATCTACAACCTACAAACAGGGATCACATTTCTGTAAGAGACACAGTCTTTTACAGTATTAGCAGTACAGCATTACTCATGACTTCAGGGTTTGAGTGCTTTTTATTCCTGTTTCTAGAAACTCAGAGCAGTTTTGTATGTATGAGACTCTTTGCTGTGTGTTTCCAGCAGCAGGATTAAGAAGCACTGATGGAGAGTGTAGTTTAGGGGTTTAGGGTGCACTTTTAGTATGTAGTGTGTATATTAAGGGTGCGGGGTGTTGGTTACAGGATCTTATGGTTCATCAATGTTTCCCCAGGTGAACTCTCCGTTGATCTGTTGATCGATCATGAAATCTCTTCCCGCCATGTCATCACAGCTGTCCGGATGCAGCAGGAAGCCGCTGAACGTGCTGCTGGACTCCGTCCCGGTGAACATGCCGTTTGTGGTGGTATCTTTCACCTGCAGCCAAACCCAGTCGCCCTGACTCAAGCTCATCACCACCTGCTGAGAGGCGGTGTTCATATCAATCGGTGTAGTCGTCTTCACCACGGGCTCGAAGTTGTGGAAGAGTCCCACCTTCAGCAGGCGAGTGGACACCTGCAGGTGGTAGCTGAACACGTAGGTTCCGTTAACAGGGGCCGTGTACACGCCGTTATCGGGGTTGTAGTTCTGGAAGAGATTGTAGATGACGCGCCTGAATGCCACCGGACGGTTTGGTGCTGGATAGGAGACGGTCAGGGCGGCTGAGAAGGCCGACTGCACGGCGGGCGAGCACGGTCCGGGCATACCCGGGATTCCCGTCTCACCCTGGTTACCTTTGGGTCCCGTGGCTCCACTCGAACCCTGTGGCCCCGTCACACCCATGTCTCCCTTTCCGCCCTGTGCACCTGGAGGACCCTGCGCCCCTGGAGACCCATCTTGACAGTTGCAGCGGCCCTCTGGACCCTGGTCGCCCTTATCACCCGGTACACCAGGGATGCCCGGTGCACCAATCACGCCCAGATCTCCCTTCTGCCCCTTTGGACCAGGCTCTCCGTTTAGTCCGGGTAAACCCCGTGCTCCCACCGGGCCAGGTAGACCCGGTTCACCTGGTGGTCCTGGAACAGACTCGCAGGTTTCCGGGCACTGACCTTCCTCTCCTTTTGGACCCGGTTCGCCCACAGACCCGTCCTGACCGGGGTCACCCTTCTCACCTGAGAAACACGTATAGAAACTGAGATGACCAGAGCTCGTGAAAGACACTGTGTGAGTGTAAATGTCGGAATGCATCACTGACCTTTGAACCCGCGGTCTCCCTTTAGTCCTGAATGTCCGAGGAGACCCATTTCACCCTTTTCTCCTGTTTCACCTTTCTCCCTGTGAGTATGTAAAGTGCGTTACAAACAACTATCGCTTCTGTTTATTCATCCGCTCTTCACTGTTTTGTGCTTTGATAAACTGCATTTATGCAATGTCCGGTTAAAAATTCTGGATTAGTGATAAAGTGACGTTTTTTAAAGCTCCTATACAGATGATGTAAAAGACATTAAATTGTTGAAAATACTTTTAAAATGTTTTATTATCAACCACTGCCAACTAGGAGTTTTCATTGAAAAAAAATGTCTTTACTCACTTTTATCTGTTATAATACAAAAATATGATTTGTTTGACATTGAACTTCATGTGGTTAAAAACTGACTTACATGCCTGTATGATGATATAAATTCTGCATAAACATACACTAGCATACCAACAATAGTAACAGTTACCATGGTTACCATAGACTTAAAAATGCCATACACACTAATTTAACTGTTTTTGTTTTGATAAAGTAGATTTAATAGAAATAGAATAGAAATTGAATTCTGTTTGACATACACACACACATTCATATATTAATAAATTCATTTAGACGGAGTTATATCGTTGATTCTCACCTTTTAAACCAGGACGTCCCATAGGTCCCGGACGACCAGGAAACCCAGTAAGACCTCTTGGACCGGGACTACCAGAACTACCTGTCATAAACACTCAATTGAAATACTCAATAATCATTAACAAAGACATCATTATTGTTAATGTGTTTGTGTACCTGGCAGTCCACGGTCTCCTCTGTCTCCTTTCTGACCACTGTTTCCAGAGCAGGCGGAACAGATGCAGTACCACGGCACCTGATCAGCTGTGGGTGGAACCGGAGCTTCCAGAATCATCTGGCAGTAGGACAGATCGGGTTCTGCCACGGGTCCCACCGACAGGACGCTGGTCTCGTTGGGCAGTGAAGAGCGTAACTCGGGAACATAAACACACTCGATGAGAGACAGACAGACAAACACCGCCACAACACTCCTCAGATCCTGTGGATGAAGAAAAACAACATTAGCCTTCCTGTCCATTTACATCATTTCTTGATTTGCATGATGACTATTGATGAAACAAGTTTTGCTGTCAATGTCAGAACTCAAGGAATTAAGGTAATGACCAACATCAAACAGAAATAAATCAGTTTATCTTATAATCCGACAAAGCAAAGTCATACATATATTTTACAGATATATGTGAGACAAAGCTAAACCTATACGTGGTTTGTTTTTTGTTTCTGCTTAGTATGAAACTATTCTTCAGACAGACAGACCATGTTCCAGTGATGAAGCATAATCCTCATTCTCAGGCCGATGTGAGTGTGTAAAAAACCTCAACTGGCCTGATGATCCACACTTATATACCTGTGGCCACACCTGTGTGTGTGTTTATCTGTGTGTGTGTTTGTGTGTGTTTGCACCGCTGGGATCTGGAGTTTTTCCTCCATTCTTTTCGACCTCATTAGGCCCAGAATATCACAACTTTAAAAGCAGTAAAGAGAGAAAGAAAGAATGTGTTTCTCTTTGTGTTTGTGACAGAGCAGCAGGAGCTGATCTTATAACACTGTAACAGGAGAGACATGATGTGTCTCTGGAGATGATTTATAATACAGGGAGGCCTGGGAAACATAGCCGTCCACCGACCCCGTCCACACGGAGGATACGCTTACTGTAATAACAGAAAACTAAAAGCATTGAGTAATACCTCCAATATCCTATCACAGATTGTTTGAAAACCATGAATAGTATCCCATTATGCACTGCATGGATCTTCTGTCATGTTGTCACAATGTAACTTGTTGTATATTGTTGCAGCACGTTTTTAAGCGTCATCTGTGTTTGAAAACAATCAAACGATCATTCAGTAAGAGTTATCTGCTGATGTTTAATACTTTTGTGAAACAAAAACATTAAACAGAAGAAATGTAAGAACAATAGAAGTCACAAGCCAGATAGACATGAGTGTTATTAGAGAAGATTCAGGACTTAAGTGCTAAAACATTTCTATGATCTCCTCAGTCAGATCATCATATGAACAAAACAAGTCACAAAAATTAAAGTTAAAATATAAGTTAGCTTTTCACATATGAAGATGCATGTTTAAATTTTTATTACCAAAAGTTAATGTAAATGCTAGTACAGCAGGATAGAAAAATCCTTAAACAATACAGTAAAAGTCTTAAAGAGAAGAGCATTTCTTCAAGCTTGTGTGGGAAAGATCACTCCAATATCGAGGTGCATTGTTTGGAAAGTAAGAATTGCTTTATAATGAGATATGGCGTGCGTTTCTGAGGAAGTGTGTGTTGGCAAGATGTGAAACACAGATGTGTAACTGGACACACACTCTTACACAAAGCCATGGATGCTTCCAAACATCTCCACCCAACTCATGACCCTGTTTCTCCTTCACCTCGGTTCTCCAGACTGTATGTTTACTGTACGTATGCTTTTATGAGCAGTTTCATTACTGGACGTGCCTGAAAACTCAACAAGAGAACAGATGCGTCTACTGTTACACACAGTCATGTATTTATTACATTAGGATAGATATTTAATGCATTTGAATCAAATGCTGCTATGGACTGATGAACTAAAACAAACTACTTTAAGAATAACTTTAAAGCAACACTTTGTTTATTTTTAAGTCCCTTCCTTTCTTACAGTACACAATAAAAATACTATAGTGAAGTCAATTTATTTTTTCTTTTCTTTTTGAACCTTACTATGGTAAATATTAAAGTGTACAGTATTAACTACAGTTAATCAGTCCACTATAGATAATACTAGAGAATATTATAGTGTACAATAACAATGTGTATAAATGACAGCGATATACTGAAGTATACTATGATTTACTACGGTTTACTATAGTAACTACTTATCATATCATAACTTATCATAACGTGGATGTCAAATGTAACATGACATGCATCTTGAACACTTGATTCTGATTGACCAGTGCGGGTCATTCTAGTTTGTATTGGTTATCGGAAATACTTGTGTGTTTAATGCATCCTTCCGCCGTCTTTTCTCAGGTATAAATGTGTCACAAATGATATTAAAATAAATTAATTTCAAATCATTATTTCGTGTTCGGTTGTGGTTCATCTGTCCGGTAGACGGCGCTCTCTTTCACAGGCTGCAGTGTCAGTTGTGACCGGGCGGCGGCGCTGTGGAAGCCCGTATCCCGCTGTAACACGTCTGTGTGATTCCCGGGGTCTCGAGCGCAGGATGGCGGCGGCAGAGGTCGGTACGGCGGCCGCGGAGGTCGAGTCCTCGGACAGCGAGCCGGAACAGGAGCACGGATCCCCGCAGAAACTCATCCGAAAGGTCTCCACGTCCGGACAGATCCGCAGCAAGGTAACGTAACGCGAAGACGCGCGCGCTTTTGATGCGCAACGGGGACGCGCATCTGACCGAGCGGCCCGTCCGAGATCCACGGCATTTCCTGCGCGACGCTCCGGTACCGACCGATACCGACACCGACACCGTTCGCGGAGCCGCGTGCGTGCGAACATAACGGGACCGCGCGGATGAACGGAGAGCGTGCGGGCGCGTGCGTCTGCAGCGCGATATCGTAACTGTTTGTGTGGGATTCGCGAGCGCGTTCATGCAACAGTGTAGCGGGTTAATCTCGTGCTGGATGTTCATGTTACATTGTAACGATCCGTTCGGAAGTGAGAAACATGCAAATGAAACATTGTAACAACACAAGAAACATTCGCTTACAGTTATTATTACTGTAGTAAAACCACGATCACTTCATAGTCTAATATCGTCAAATTAATAAAGATTCAAAAGTATAATGACAAAAACATGAAAGGTTTTACACAGTTTGATGTCTGTGTGTTTTTAAATCTGTCTGCCTGTTTCTGCCTTTCTGTCTGATATCTCTCTCTCTCTCTTTTAGTATGTATTTCTGTCTGTTTGTCTTTGTATCTGTCTACCGATTCATGTCTGCCTGTCTGTTTGTCTCTGTGTCTCTGGTTATGTGTATGTGTTTCTCTGTATGTTGATTTGTCTCACTTTATATTTATCTGTCTCTCTTTTTGCATGTATGTCCGTCTCTCTCTCTCTCTCTCTCTCTCTCTCTCTCTCTCTCTCTCTCTCTCTCTCTCTCTCTCTCTCTCTCTCTCTCTCTCTCTCTCTCTCTCTCTTTCCATCCATTCATTGATTCAGAACACATGCATTTTTAACATGCACACATAAGATTTTCTTTGATTTATGGAGAATTTCATCATTTGATTGGAGAGCATTCATGATGTCAATGTGCATGTTCTTGTGTTCCTGATCAATACTCTTCACCTCTGCATCACTGTACCTGTAATGAGAGTACTGTAACTGTTACTGTAACTAGTCATGACTGATGCTTGTATAGATTATAGATGTATATTTTGTAGTAAATGTATTTTGTAAGATAATGTACTACTATATGAGCCCAAGATGTTTACTGTACCCTATATTCATTGTATTTGTATGTGTGTAACATATTTACATTTTTCAAAGTTCACATTATCAGAGATATATCAGACATATGGTAGTGTGTTTTACATGAATAATATTTATATGTTTTTAATGTTAGTCTGTGGAAAATATCCATAAAAGTCATGCAGATTTCTCAGCATTTGTTCAGTGTCTCCTTAAAAGCAAGTGAGGATTTTGAACACACAAGCAGGTAAATATCTCATGTAATCTCACAGTCTATTGTAATGTAAAAATGAACACTGCCACATCTTTAATTAAAGTATGTGAGGTGTGTTTTTGGGCGAGTCAGTGTTGATGAACCTTATCAAGAGAGTCAGTCTGCTTCTGTTGACTCTGTATGTTGATGTGATAAGAAGGAGAATTATTTTAAGATCATTAATAATGCACGTGGGCATCTATAGTCTGTTCTGCACCACGTCTGGCCCGTGAGCAACGCTGCGGCTCAGGGTTGATTTCTGAGAAGCGGAAGCGCTGATCGTGTGATGTTGATGCAGAGAAAAAGGTCACGGTTTAGATGAAAGCTCTTTGAGGATGATCAGACAGAGGTGAGATGAAAGCAGTTCTTCAGACCACAGGCATCTGTCCATTAAAAGGTCACGTTTGACCAGCAGGAGCTTCAGCCATGGAGTCGTTTTATTCTGAAATGTAAATATCGTGAAATATCTTTTTCTTATAGGCTCATCTGTTTTCTTATTGCATTAATTTAATCTTGTACTCTTTATTAAAAGCTTGACATTTATTTACATAGGTAAAAGTTATTCTGTATGTGCCATCGACAGCTGTGCTGTACTGAGATCAAATGAAGCGTTTACTCTCACTCCACCCTCATAGTAACACTTCTAACTGTTTTACTTCAAATACTATTTACTAGTTACACTAAACCATGTCAATTATGACAGACCACAGACAGACGTGTTAGATGTGAAGTTTGAGTGTGGTTAGAAGTTATTTTTGTAACGTTTCTCAAAAGACTCACTGCACAAACAGGTCAAGCTTCCTGTGAAAGGATCTGTGTCGACTGTATGTGTGTGAGAGAAGCAGAGTTTATGTCAATTAATGCTTACAGAAATGTGTTCACTGACAGCAGAAGTGTGTGTGTGTGTGTGTGTGTGTGTGAGGGGTGTGAAGCACACATCCGTCAGACTCCTGCAGGTCAGATGTGTGTCTGATGGATTCCAGTAGGACGCAGGTTAGTGTGTGAAAGCGTCTGTCATTATTAGTTTTTACTGAGTGTGTTTTAGTTTGAAACCCGTCTGCACTGATGTCAGTGTGTCTGATGTGCTTGTAACTCAGATTCATGTACTTGTGTATTTTAAGTCTGACTTTTTGGATGGTGTTCAAGTAATAATAATAATTATAGATATGTGTTTTTAGGATGTTCTCTGTTTAACACTCCTGCACTGAAATTCGGCTTCCGTCTTTGAATGTTTTTAAAGTTTAAAATGTTTAATGGATTTTCAGAATTGATTAATTTTGATTTCTGTCCTGTTTAATAGTGCAAATTGAATATGAATTGAACACAGCAATTAGAATCACAGTTTAAGAATAATGTGAGTTACTTCACTTGTTTCTGGTTTGTTGGGTGTTACTGTGCATGTGCTAGTGTGTTATTGATGGTTTTGGGCTCGATCAGAGTCAGAATCTCAGCGGTACTCGGGTGTGTGTGTGGATAATGGCCCGGGTCTTTTATCAAGACTCTGCTCCCCCCTTCAGACAGAACAAATGAACTGCAGGCGGTGTTTCACTACACATGTTTCTGCATGTATTTTCATTTATTCTTCTAAAACTTGACCAGGCTTAGCCCTATATATATATATATATATATATATATGTATATGTGTGCTCGTTCAGTTTCTTAATAAAATGACTGAAAGAACATTTATAATGTATGTGAATGAGGATGACTGCAGAGGAAGGAATCTTCATCGCTTTTTCTGTTTGTTTCTTCTAGACGATTTTAAAAGAGGGAAAGTTAATGAAACAGACAAATTTCCAGCGCTGGAAGAGACGGTATTTTAAACTACGGGGAAGAACGCTGTACTACGCTCAGACGGCCAAGGTATGTTCACACAAAATACACACAAAAATATTATTTTTGTTTTTATCTTTGAAGATAATAGTGGTTTTGTTCCCAAACTTTACACACACATATTTCATTTATTCTATTATATATCTAATTGTTGGATATTGATTGGTGATGTTTTGTTTGCAGTCAATCATATTTGATGAAGTGGATTTGACCGACGCCAGTGTAGCTGAATCCAGTACCAAGAATGTTAACAACAGCTTTACTGTGAGTACACAAACACACAAAACATGACAAAACAAACTGGGACATATCATGAATTATTATGTAGAATATATTGTTTCTAAACTGATGAGCCATTTCTGTTATTGTGCTTCTTATTTACTTTACTATAAAATGGATTAAATAGTAGATTTCTTTTGAATGTTTTAAATTATGCTCAATATGTTAGAAATAATCCACATATGAGTTCTCTTAATGAAAAATTCTTTGAAATTTCTTTCGTAGTTCATGCCAGTTTAGTTCGGCTTCCTTAAATTCCCTTTTGAATTCCTGTTCCTGCTTCCTCAGTTTAGCTTCAGAAATAGAATTGGAGTTGAAAAGGAATTCTCTGTTCAGTTCTGAATGACGCACACGCTGAGGAAATGAAGGTTCTGGGAAAAAGTGGAGTGTGTTTATTCTGGACCTGGTAAACAGAACATCCTGAAATAGTCTGGAGCACATGTGTGTGTTCATGTTCAGAAGTGTATTTATAGTTGACATTTGGGCTGATTTAGTTTTAATTACAGGGAGGAGCGTCACTTTGGCATGGTGTATCCGCTCTGAACTCAGCATGTGTGCTGCGTTTTTATACATTTTTTCCTCTGTGGTGATGTGTTGGTTTGTGGGAGGGGTCTCTGACGAGACGCGGGTCTGTCTGACTCACTTGAATGGAAAGAGGGCGGAGAGAGAGAGAGAGAGAGAGATTAGGAATGAGCTGTTTCTGAGCCGGTCTGTGGACGTTCTGAGATCAACTCAGATGAGAGGAAACAAAGAGAGAGAGAGAAAAGATCCTTACTGGACTGTCCGGGTTTTGCCGGCAATAAGTAAGTAGAGGCAACCGGAAAGAATGTGGAGGAGAATGAGAGAGAGAGAGAGAGAGAGAGAGAGAGAAGCTTTGGGAATGTCTTACTTCCTAAACTCATAAAATGATTCCTAAAGTAAATACAGAACAGTATACTTTTTCTACATTACCTGTAAGTGTTTCAGATCAGTATGGAGATGTTATAAATAGCTTTATAAAGTTTACATCATGTGTGTGTGTGTGCTGTGAACACTGTGTCCTGTGTGTGTTTTGGCCTTGGGCTCAGCAGGACTTGTGTGTGTGTTTGAATAACGGTCTAGATTAGATCTGTAGCCGTGTGTTCAGACTCTCTGACATGATTTACATCTGTAACACAGAGTGAGTGTTTATAATGCTCATCAAGTGTCTGTCTGCTGTTACTTTGTGGCTTTCAGAGAACATGAAGATTTATCATGTGTCCATTAGAAAAGCTGGATGATAAAATGTCAAGAGTTTGATTTTACAAATTCTAGACAAAGTGTGACTACTTTTAAAGATGATCAAATATAACATAGTGTTCATTTATTTTACATGCTTTTAGTTACAACATAATGAGTTACAAAAACTATTTTAAAATGTGGAAAATGAGTTTCCAAAACCTTTGACTCATACTGTTCTTTTAACCATAAGAATGACTTGTTGTTGTATCCTTATGTAGTTAGACAGATTTCATATTTATTTTGATGTTTGTGTTGTGTTTGTTAAAGTGTCAAGTCAGTTGTTAAAGTCGGTATTTATTTGTTGAGACTCACCAGAAAAACAGCCATATTATATTATGTCTAATTTTCTGTATTTAAAGGAAAATGAGAAAACTGATGTGAGATCAGCAGACAGAGGCATCATCTGTGTTGTGTCTGGAGATTTCTGTCACATAACTGACTTGCAATCAGTAAAGTTTGGACAGCTAGGAAGACGTGACTGTTCAACCCGAGTCTCTGCATGCTTTTAATAATGACATCAACCTTGTTGTGTGAATAGTGTCAGATTGTAATAGTTGGTTTGTGTTGTGTCTCGTATATATGTTTATTTGATTGTTTTTAGTGTTAAAGAGCTTTAGTGGCTGGACAAATGGGAAGTCCCGTCCCAAACTCACATGCTTCAACCAAATGTTAATGTCAGATCACTTAGACAAAGAGATCAGTGTTTATAAAGCAACATAGAGTCATAGTATCTGCACTCTTCAGATAGTTGACTCATAAAATGGAAAGAAAGTATTTAAACATGTCCATACAGAATGACTTTTCACATTATCAGTTCACACTGGACACTCTTGGTGGTTATTAAGTGCTAACCCTAAGAACGGCTTTATAAACTAATGCTTTTTAAAATGACTTCTGTGAAACATCACATTACATTTTACCCAGGGATAAAAGTGTCATTGACTCCTTGTGTTTTGGGATTAATTATACCAGCGGAGTGTTAATCTCTCTCTCTCTCTCTCTCTCTCTCTCTCTCTCTCTCTCTCTCTCTGCAGCAGAGATTGATGTGTGTGTATATTTTACTTGCGTTTATGAGGCAGTCTGTGTACTCTTCTGTGAAATGAATAATATGATGGGTTTGTGACCGTGTGTGTGTTTTCATGAATGTGCTGGTGGGGGAAAGACGTGAGTTATTTTTGTCTGTGTGGGAACAGAGGATCTTTGTCAGCAGCTGTAGGAAACGGAATGGGAAGTTGACACACACACACTCTCTCTCTCTCTCTCTCTCTCTCTCTCTCTCTCTCTCTCTCTCTCTCTCTCTCTCTCTCTCTCTCTCTCTCTCTCTCTCTCTCTCTCTCTCTCTCTCTCTCTCTCTCTCTCTCTCTCTCTCTCTCTCTCTCTCTCTCTCTCTCTCTCTCTCTCTCTCTATTTTAGGTTTTTGATTGCAGTTTTTTGCTGTTTATTTTAAAGCTTTGGCACTTACAGTCAGAAAGAATGAGAGCACAAGTAAAATGAGAGGCATTTGAATGTGAATTTCTAAATGTTTTTGGTTCTGCTTGTTGTTTACTGCTTTGATTAGTGACGTGTCTTTAAAGCTCTTTAAAGTTAGTTTTAGTGTGTAATAGTTTTCATCCCACATTATTTCTGCAGGTTTGTTTGTTAATTTACACTGTTTGTTACTGTAGTTCAGTGATGTAATTAAAATGCTCGTAACATCTCATTGGCATGACTCGTATCTGTAGGAAACTTAAAAGGGATAGTTTACCTTCACTCATATGGTTATTAAACACAACAGAAGATATTTTGAAGAATGTTGATAATCAAACAACATAAACCCTCATTGACTTTCACTGTATGAACTCAAAACCACTGAGACAAAATATCTTCTTTTGTGTTACACTGAAGAAAGAGTCACATACAGTCATATACAGGCTGTGCACATTTGTGTAACAGGCGCGCGTCACGGATGGCTGTTTGTCTAATAGTTTCTAGTATTTATGTGGGATGTGGTTTATTTCACCACATGAGGGTGAATTAACCACATGGTTTATTTTTAAGTGAACTATCCCTTCAATAACTAAATAAAAAGTGCTTTAAAATCACAGTGACGTTCACTGTTTCAGTATTCCAGTAAATATTTGATTTATGGCACAAACATGTCATCCATGTAAAATGGTAGAGGTTTGTGTGCGTGTGTGTGTGTGTGTGTGTGTGTGTGTTCAGACAGTGTGTTGTCTGTTCTCGTGTTCTCAGGTTTGCAGCAGAAGCACATGGTTTTTGTTGCCCTGAGCTCTTTCTCAAACACACACACACACACACACAGATTGTGTGTGGCTAAAGCAGCTTACAAGAATTTCACAAATCTCTTACCATTGTTCAGTTTCACATGACCGACCCAAACGCCTCTCTCTCTGTCTTTAGGTTATCACTCCGTGTCGTCGTTTGATTCTCTGTGCTGAGAACAGAAAGGAGATGGAGGAATGGATCGCAGCGTTAAAGAGTGTTCAGAACAGGGAACACTTTGAGGTAAGTGTGTCTGAACTTGTTACAAACATCTTACAAAAGTTTGGTCTACATTACAGTTTATTCTGATTAAGAGCTGATCAATGTTTATTCGGTGTGTAGGGACGGGTTTATCTAAAATACATCACAGTTTTGACAGATGCTGCAAAGAATCTCCTCTGTCCAAAAGCAATAAATACAGATTGTTTTTACTCAATAAAAGCAAATGAAAAAGCTTTATTGGCACTAATCTGTGGCACTGGTGTCATGAAATCATCATGTAAATGTGTAGTGGTTTCTGAGCGGTGGTGTTTGCTTTAGTCCACACAGTTCAGTATGGATCATTTCTCTGGGATGCATAACTGGTACGCCTGCTCTCACGCTCGCCCCACCTACTGTAACGTCTGTCGGGAAGCGCTGTCTGGAGTCACGTCTCACGGTCTCTCGTGTGAAGGTCTCTCACTCTTCATCTCTCACTGTCTTGTCTCTCTGTGAATATTAAAACAACTTGTGTGTTGTTTGTTTGCTTGATTTTTAAATCTGTAAACTGTGTGTTTGTGTGTGTCGTACAGTGTGTAAGTTTAAAGCTCACAAGCGCTGTGCCGTCAGAGCCACGAATAACTGTAAATGGACAACACTGGCATCTATCGGCAAAGACATACTGGAGGATGAAGACGGGGTGAGCGTGACGCACACACACACACACATGCTGAGCTTTATTGTGTGGGCCGATCTGCAATGTAGGCAGCAAAATGATATTTAATTTTGGACTTTTTCACTGCTAGAGATCATAACACGTGTCATCTCTGCAGATCTCGATGCCTCATCAGTGGTTGGAGGGAAACCTGCCCGTCAGCGCCAAATGTACAGTGTGTGATAAAACCTGCGGCAGTGTCCTGAGACTCCAGGACTGGAGATGTCTGTGGTGCAAAGCCATGGTGCGACGTTTGTGTCTTTATAAACAAACATAATTGAACTTTAGCATTAAAATAAAGGTTTTCATCATACTGATGAATATTTAAATCCTGATTTTTCAGAATGGTCACATCAATAACAGTCCATGTGTTTGTTTTGTCAGGTTCATGCTGGATGTAAAGATCAGTTGTCTCTCAAGTGTCCTCTGGGTCAGTGTAAAGTGTCCGTGATCCCGCCCACAGCCCTCAACAGCATCGACTCTGACGGTGAGCGGCCGGTCACGTCCTTTGGACGGTAATGCTTTTAAAACACTGATTATTGTTATTTTCTGTGTGCAGGATTCTGGAAGCGTCGTGTCCCCCGACTTGCACGAGCCCGTTGTTGGTTTTTGTCAACAGTAAAAGTGGAGATAATCAGGGCGTGAAGTTTCTGAGGAGATTTAAACAGCTGTTAAACCCCGCTCAGGTGTTTGACCTCATGAACGGAGGACCACACCTGGGGTAAGACACAAACACACACGTACAGAATGCTAAACGTCCCCTTATAATATGATTGTCATGTGTGTGTGTTGTTGTAGTTTGCGTTTGTTTCAGAAGTTTGATACGTTTCGTATTCTGGTGTGTGGAGGGGACGGCAGTGTTGGCTGGGTTTTATCCGAGATTGATGCTCTGACTTTACACAAACAGGTACACAAACAACATCTTCAAGATGAAATATCAAGAGTTTGTGTGTTCACATCGCCCTCTGCTGATGGATTCATGCATCTACACTGCAGCAGAATTAAAATAAGTCTGTATTTGCATGTGACGTCTGCAGTGTCAGCTGGGCGTCCTTCCTCTAGGAACAGGAAATGACCTGGCGAGAGTTTTGGGGTGGGGCTCAGCGTGTGATGACGACACCCAGTTACCCCAAATCCTGGAGAAACTCGAGAGAGCGAGTACCAAGATGCTGGACAGGTGCGTGTGTGTGTGTGTTTCTGTCTCTGGGAATGTGTGTGTTTTTTTTAACAAACATTTGATCACTTATCTACAGATGGAGTATTATGGTATATGAAACCAAGTTTCCACGGCAACACTCCAGCTCTACGGTGACTGAAGACTGCAGTGAAGATTCTGAGGTGATTTACTCATTTTCACACTTTAGCATTAAATAAGTAATTAATCTCTTTATAACGATATCTCAAGTTTTCCACTGCTCTGATTGGTTGATTTGCTTCAGGTGCAGCACATTCTGACCTATGAGGATTCGGTTGCCGCTCACCTCTCCAAAATACTGACGTCAGATCAGCACTCAGTGGTCATCTCCTCTGCTAAGTGTGTATATGGGTGTATATGTGCATGTGCGTGTTGATTGTGTATTGTGCTGTGTAACGTGCATGTGTGTTTTTCAGGGTCCTGTGTGAGACCGTAAAGGATTTTGTTGCGCGAGTCGGCCGCGCGTATGAGAAAAGCTCAGAAAGCACGGAGGAATCAGAGGTTATGGCGAAAAAGGTCAGTTGTGATTGGCTGTTTGTGTCGATCCTGTGTGATGAGTGATTTAGGTGTGTTGTGATTGGCTGTTTGTGTTGATCCTGTGTGATGAGTGATTTAGGTGTGTTGTGATTGGCTGTTTGTGTAGATCCTGTGTGATGAGTGATTTAGGTGTGTTGTGATTGGCTGTTTGTCGATCCTGTGTGATGAGTGATTTAGGTGTGTTGTGATTGGCTGTTGGAGTGATGAGTGATTTAGGTGTGTTGTGATTGGCTGTTTGTAGATCCTGTGTGATGAGTGATTTAGGTGTGTTGTGATTGGCTGTTTGTGTCGATCCTGTGTGATGAGTGATTTAGGTGTGTTGTGATTGGCTGTTGGTGTAGATCCTGTGTGATGAGTGATTTAGGTGTGTTGTGATTGGCTGTTTGTGTCGATCCTGTGTGATGAGTGATTTAGGTGTGTTGTGATTGGCTGTTTGTTGTAGATCCTGTGTGATGAGTGATTTAGGTGTGTTGTGATTGGCTTTTGTTGTAGATCCTGTGTGATGAGTGATTTAGGTGTGTTGTGATTGGCTGTTGGTGTAGATCCTGTGTGATGAGTGATTTAGGTGTGTTGTGATTGGCTGTTTGTGTCGATCCTGTGTGATGAGTGATTTAGGTGTGTTGTGATTGGCTGTTTGTGTCGATCCTGTGTGATGAGTGATTTAGGTGTGTTGTGATTGGTTGCTGTCTGTGATTCAGTGTGGCGTTTTGAAAGAGAAGTTGGACTCTTTACTGAAGACGCTCAATGAGGAATCGCAGGCCACGAGCGTGATGGCCACGCCTCCCCCCACTATCGCCGAGGAGCAGGATGATGTGGAGTGTGGGGTGTTAGCTCCACCCATAGCTCCACCAACAGCTCCACCCACAGTCACTTCTCCCTGCTCACCACGCCCATCCGCCGCCATATTCAAGCCTCGCGAACAGCTGATGTTACGCGCGAACAGCCTGAAGAAAGCCATCAGACAAATCATAGAGCACACAGAGAAAGGTATAAACACACACAGCTGTGTAGGAAACCACACACACGTTTAGAAAGGCACAGATTTGTTCTTCATCTCGCTCTCTCTCAGCTGTGGATGAACAGAATGCTCAGACCGAGGAGGTGTTTGTCTCTATGCCTGCTGAGGAGGAAGAGGAAGATGATGAAGCAGATAAATTATCTCTACAGTCCACATACAGCAACAGAGCGAGACTCAGTAGACGAGGTGAGAGTCAGACATGACATCAGAAGTCATTGGGTTTTATTTTATTCTGTATGGTTTATAAGTAAATGCTGTATTTAAAATAAAATGTCTCTTACTCACTCTCTCTGTCTCTCTCTCTCTCTCTCTCTCTCTCTCTCTCTCTCTCTCCTCTAAGACTCCATGTGAAAAGCTCATCAGTAAAGGAAGTCTGTCTATTGGCAGCTCTGCTTCACTTCCTGTTCAGACAGGAAGTAGGGACAATATGCCCATGCTGAACACCAAGATCCTCTTCCCAAGTAAGAGAAGTGTCTGTCATGGGAGTAAGAGAATCTGGTGCTTTTCAGATGCTCATTCTGTGTGTTTGTGTGTGTGTAGGTCTCAGGGCAGGAGTCTCGGGCTCTTTCAGTGGTTCAGTCATCAGTAGGCTGCTGGTCAACGCTGACCCGTTCAGCTGTGACCCCGAGAACCTGTAAGTCTGTAAAACGTGTTACATCTGTTTATTATCACAGTCGGTAAACAAAGATAAACTTTCTTTTATTCTCTCTGCTACTCTTAACTGTGTGTGTCTCTCTTTCTCAGGGATCTCTACACAGAGAAATGTGTGATGAATAATTATTTTGGAATCGGTCTGGATGCCAAAATCTCTCTGGACTTTAACAACAAACGTGATGAGCATCCAGAAAAATGCAGGTGCATAATCACATCTGAACATAATCATGTAACTAGTCCAAAACTGTAATGATGTAATGTTGTCATCACCTCTGTGTAAGTTTTGTGTGTGTGTTTGTTCAGGAGTCGCACAAAGAACATGATGTGGTATGGAGTTCTGGGTACTAAAGAACTTCTGCACAGAACTTATAAGAATCTGGAGCAGAGGGTTCTGCTGGAGGTGAGAGAGAGAGATATGAAAACTGTGTGGTGTGTTAGCTCTCTCTCTCTCTCTCTGTCTGTCTCTCTCTCTCTCTCTCTCTCTCTCTCTCTCTCTCTCTCTGTCTCTCTCTCTCTCTCTCTCTCTCTCTCTCTCTCTCTCTCTCTCTCTCTCTCTCTCTCTCTCTCTCTCTCTCTCTCTCTCTCTCTCTCTCCTCTCTCTCTCTCTCTCTCTCTCTCTCCTCTCTCTCTCTCTCTCTCTCTCTCTCTCTCTCTCTCTCTCTTTCTTTCTCTCTCTCTCTCTCTCTCTCTCTCTCTCTCTCTCTCTCTCTGTGTGTGTGTAGTGTGATGGCAGGCCCATTCCTCTTCCCAGTCTGCAAGGAATCGCTGTGTTAAACATTCCCAGTTATGCTGGAGGAACAAACTTCTGGGGTGGAACTAAAGAAGATGATGTAAGTAATTTTATTTCCGTTTATATATATTGTATGTCTGAGAGCCGTTATTTTATCCACACGTGTGTTGGTTTGTCAGACGTTTACTGCTCCGTCATTTGATGATAAGATTCTGGAGGTGGTGGCTGTGTTTGGCAGTATGCAGATGGCTGTTTCCAGAGTCATTAATCTACAACATCACCGTATCGCACAGGTACACAACACACACACACATACACACACACACAGTGCTCTGAGGCTGTGTAACTGATGGTGGTGTGCGTGTCTTGCAGTGTCGAACGGTGAAGATCACTATTCTGGGTGATGAAGGTGTACCCGTGCAAGGTGGACGGGGAGGCCTGGATTCAACCGCCCGGATACATCCGCATCCTGCACAAGAACCGCACACAAACCCTCACCAGAGACCGGGTGTGTGCACATATATAACACAACACAATACACAATACACTATTGAAATATTAAAACTGAATGTATATGACATGTAATAGATGCAGGTTTGTGAAGAAAACAATACATGTTGCCCAAAGTATGTATTGTCATAGTAACTGGTGTGTGTATTTGTTGTGTTGCAGGCTTTTGAGAATACTCTAAAGTCATGGGAGGACAAACAGAGAGGTGAGATACCACGCCTGGTATCCCAGCATGCATCACAACCAGAGATTGTTTCTGAAGAGGAAACCGCTCAGATCAGTTTGTTTGGACAGGCGGCTGGAGCTCTTATACACAGGTACACTCACATCACACACACAACACAAAGTCACTTTATAATCTTAAGTCGAGCTGATCGGCATGTTTGCGTTTGTAGTATCAGGGAAGTGGCTCAGTCTCATCCCACTATCGAGCAGGAATTAGCTCACGCGGTCAACGCCAGCTCTAAAGCCATGGATCTGGTGTACGCCAACTCCAAAACCAGCGGGGTGAGTTACTGTGTCGACTGTCAATCATTACATCATATAAACTGATGTTTCCTACAGATTTTGACTGATGTTGTATGATTGTGTGTGTGTGTGTGTGTGTGTGTTTCTAGGGTTTGACCTGTAATGTGGTGATGCAGATGGTCAGTGATGTAAAAGCTTTACACAGTGAGACAGAACTGCTGCTCACTGGAAAGATGTGCCTGGTGAGTAAATACACAAAAAATGTGTTTGTATGTGTCATTGAATGTTAATAAATGCTCTCTCTCTCTATGTCTCTCTCTCTATGCCTCTCTCTCTATGCCTCTCTTTCTCTCTCTTTCTCTTTCTCTTTCTCTCTCTCTCTCTCTCTCTCTCTCTCTCTCTCTCTCTCTCTCTCTCTCTCTCTCTCTCTCTCTCTCTCTCTCTCTCTCTCTCTCTCTCTCTCTCTCTCTCTCTCTCTCTCTCTCTCTCTCTCTCTCTCTCTCTCTCTCTCTCTCTATGTCTCTCTCTCTCTCTCTCTCTCTCTCTCTCTCTCTCTCTTTCTCTCTGTGTCTCTCTCTCTCTCTCTCTCTCTCTACAGCAGTTGGATCCTCCTCAGAGAGAGCAGCTGATTGGTGCGTTGGCTTCTGTCACGCAGCAGTTACGCAGACTGACAGACATCAGTTGGCTCAGTCAGATCATTGATCCGGCTGATGATGAGGTCAGCAACACACAAACATCACTCAACACAAGTGTTTATACTGTATACATATATGTAACTGTGTGTGTGTGTGTGTGTGTGTGTGTGTGTGTGTGCAGGTTCAGCTGTCTGATTTTTCCAAGAGGAGTCGCAGTGCTAAATTTCGCCTTAAGTTCAAGAAGGACAAAAACAACAAAAACAAAGAGACGTGTGCTGCCTTTAACATACCTGGTAAACAATTTGACCTTTCATCTTTGTAAAGGGGTTGTGTGTATTTGTGTGTCTGAGTAATGTGTGTGTGTAATGTGTGTTTTGTGTGCAGTGCATCAGTGGGGTGTAGATGAGGTGGGTATCTGGCTGGAGATGCTCTGTCTCTCAGAATATAAGGAGATCTTCAACCGACACGACATCAGAGGACCAGAGTTACTTCAGCTGGAAAGAAGAGATCTCAAGGTATTAATGTGTGAAACACAACAGATATTAAGATGTGAGATACTGAAACAAAGTGAGAAACATTATGTCTGTGCTTGTGTCAGGATCTGGGAGTGACTAAAGTCGGCCATATGAAGCGGATTTTGCAGGGTATCAGGGATTTAAGTCCAAACTGCACCGCCAGCGAAGCCTAGACGCCCCGCAGCCAATCAGATGCCTCCTTTAGACGTGATTCAGCCAATCAAACGCTGGAGTCACGACTGGAACCAGCCATACGCCGCTCGCCACCTCATAGGGACCAACGTCGACTCGACGGATCGATCATAGTGCCTTCTCTCCTCTGCCTTTATGACATCATCATTTTAAGGAAAACTATTTTAGTGTCTGGGAGGGGAGAGATTTATCACGTCATCAGCACCGGTATCAGAAATACACATTTAAAGAAATGACCAAATGAGAGAACAGATTTTAAAGAGGCTTTAAAAACAACATGAAATCCAGATTGGCAGATGTTTACTTTCAGCTGTTTAGTGTTCCTGTTTGTTTTTAGAAAATAACTTTTATCATCTCTGATGATATAAACAAGAGAATGTGGACCAATAACATCTTTTAAACATCAGAGTGATTTACAACCGATACAGAATTTCCTGTCAAACATTACAGGATTTCAAAAGCATCTCATGTTGTTTTTAAAATGATAGTCACTCATGAAGAAGATACATCAACACAAGCTTCTTGTTTGCTCTGTAACTTCTTGACAATCAATCGCCTTCTTTTTGCTGCGTTTTTTTCTCATGGAGGATTTTAAGGAAGCCTTAAGCAACATTTACCAGCCTTCAGATCACATATCACTATGAACTGTGTTTATCTCCAGCATGAATCATACAGATGATTTCTGTGGTGATCCAAAAACAACAATCACCTCTACAGTCAGTTTCAGATGTCCGAAAGCTCTCGGCTATATCACAGAAATAACTTTCTTGATATTTGTTAAAAAAAGTTTAAGATGTTTTAATATACTTCTTTAAATGCGGGTCCAAAAGCAAAGTTTTACCACCAGATATAAGACCATTAATACTGTTGATAAATTGCAGCAGAAAACATAGTTTTGTTGTAAGAAAATCAAAGTAAATATTCTTAACATTAAGACACAGACTGGCTCATATGTGAGCGTGTCATGAGAAAACCTTTGTATTTTATTTTGTGTAAAACGGTAAAAAATACAGTTTTGTGACCAATACGTTTTCTTAAATATCTCACAATGAAAAAGTGCCGAAATGTTCTTTTTGGACTCTTTGTACAAACCCAACACTGTTAAACTTGCCTTAAGAGCAGACAGGACGATATTAAGTGTTTTATTTAGTTTTGAATGTTTTATCTGGTCTAAAACTTTGACTGGTGTTTAT
>CM032811.1:14973866-15018866 GCA_019155185.1 Beaufortia kweichowensis
ACAAAAAACTGTTTTTTCTTTTAGAATGAGACGATGGAGATTAAAGAGGGTCAAACTGAAGAGATGGCGAGATATGAGGCTGCATGCCAGCGATTGGCCAGTGAAGCAGTGAGGCGGGGCTCTGCAGACAACGTCACTGTCATTCTCATCTTTATTGAGTTCTGATGTTGTTGCACACACACACACACACACACACACACACACACACACACTCTTCTGTTACACAAACACACACACACAGATATGCATGAATTCAGAGATGGAAATGAAAAAGTGGTTTATCTTACAGATATTTCAATTTCAACTAAAATGTTTTTTTTTTCAAAGCAGGACTTCTGAAAACACTGTGTCTATATTTGCTTTTGTGCTGTTTGGCATCCAAAACATAATAAACTTTTATACTGTCTCACAATATTTGTCCTCTCTGACTTTGTGTGTATGTTTTGTGCAGTACACTGGTATCACACACAGGTTATAACTATATTTTTACACACTTAAATCTTATCTAGTGAAGCACAACCGGTGTGCATCATCAGTCTGAATGCAGTTATAGTTCAACATTTATTTAGACGGTGTACTGGTTGCTGGCTAATAGCTGGTTACATTAAAAAAGATATTTGGTATTCATTTTTATATATTTTTAATTGATTTATTATACATTATCTTAAGTTTAGATTGTTTAGATTTTTTTTCACGTTTTAGAATAGTTTAGAAATTAATCAAAACCATGAATAACACAATTGTGTAACTATGTTGCGACTAAAGGCATCCTAAATAAATGAACACTGTTATATTTGGGTTTACTAATGAAAGAAAATTAATGTGTTGGAACAATTAAAGTTTTGTCTACACCTTCAGAATAAAAGATTTTCATAGGAACATTTTACTGGTACTTTTACGTTATGCTCAGACTTTTATTTTGAAAATCGCTGACGGACATCCGCTTCCAGCGTGACTGTGAGCGGCACCGGAAACGCGACTCGCAGTAACGTGAACAAACACCTACGCAGCTGTCAACACAAATCAAGCGAGTTCAGCGCTATTGTTTTGCGACGATTGACTGACATGCGTTATTGTCGCTGCGTGCCGCACGCGTGATGCATTTTACCGCCCTGCTCGTGTTTATTTAACGGACTGACAGTGATGCTGATGAAGAAATAATTATGACATAACGGTTCATGCATCCGGCTGCACGCATGCATTATTCATCTGCAGCTCTCAGAGTCTTGTAGTTCATGACAGCGAGTGTGTAAATATTAAGGTTCTAGCATAAAGCCTGAGCATGGACACTTACCTGGACTTTGAGGAGTGTATCAGAGACTCACCTGCCTTCAGGTATGAACGTCATATCCTTCAATTCTGTGTCTCTGGTTAATGTCAAGCAGTGGAACAGTGTCATGGTGTATTCCATAACTCTTTTAAACACCATATGTTTATTTTAATGTTGCAATGCACAATACATGTATATCAAGTTCAAGTTTATTTGTATAGCGCTTTAACAGTGTTTCAAAGCAGCTTTACAGCAGAATAAAGATAATGACAAGCAGGGATTATATAAAAGATCATTTAATATCTAATATCAGCTCAGTCTCCTAGTGACACTCCAACATGGAACTCAAACTCCATTAATGAATGTATATATATATATATATATATATGGAGAAAAAAACCTTGAGAGAACCCAAACTCCATTAATGAATGTATATATAGATATAGATATAGATATAGATATATATATATATGGAGAAAAAACCTTGGGAGAACCCAAACTCCAATAATGAATGTATATATATATATATATATATATGGAGAAAAAAACCTTGAGAGAACCCAAACTCCAATAATGAATGTATATATATATATATATATATATATGGAGAAAAAAACCTTGAGAGAACCCAAACTCCATTAATGAATGTATATATATATATATATATATGGAGAAAAACCCTTGAGAGAACCCAAACTCCATTAATTAATCTATATATATATATATATATATATGGAGACTCACTTGGAGGGTCATTTCTCCTCTGACGCGTCACAGCTGCAGTCAGTAGTTTGATAAAAATGATTTGATTTAAAGTCGTGAACTAAATTTACTAAAGTTTGAAGCCGTGTAGATCTGAGTTTTGAGTTGATCTGGATTATTAGTTGTGATTGAATTTAACAATGTGTTTGTGTGTATGGTAAACTAGGTAGTATTTAAAAGGCTAATATTATACAATAAAGGATTGTTTGATTATATCAGAAAGTTTTTGTCACGTTCATAATGTGTAAACACTGCACTCGTGTATAGACTAATATTTTCTGGACTCTTTTAAACAGAATGGTTTGTGTAAATGATTATTATTCTGTGTTGTGTTCTATTCTCTATGTGCAGATGTTAATAATTGTTATGTGTGTGCGCAGACAGTCTCTGGATCGCTGTGAGAGTGATGTCACAGAACTGGAGGGTCGTGTGGAGAAAGTGGTTTTTGCAGCTTGGCTTTAATAAACTCTCATTTTAGGATGTGAACGATCAAGAATATTGTGATGTCTCATGATGTTTAAATGACATGTTTCTCAATCTAAAGGTGATGAAGTTGTGTGGTCAGATGGTGGAGGCGGGTCAGAGTTACACCTCCTGTAATCAGCTCTTTCTGTCCGCACTGGCCGAGTTTACTGCGTATCATAAGAGCGACGGCGTTATTCTGGTGAGAACGTGTGGATTTAAAGAGTCAGATCCTTTTTCTCGGTACTTTTGTCATGTTTGTTTGTGTTTTTGTAGAACTGTCTGCGTCAGTTTAATCAGGGCCTGCAGGAGATGATCCAGTTTCAGACTGTGAGTTTGTGTTTTATTCTGTTTTTATTAAATGGATATTTCTAAAATCTTTCTTTATTCACATTAAACTAACATGTGTTTTCATGTAGATGCTGTTTGATCAAACCCAGAGAGCCATTACACAGCAACTCACAAACCTGCTGTCTCAGTATGTTACATCCACACACACACTTTATCACACACATGTCAGAGTGTTGACCGCTTGTCTGTGTCAGATTTCTTCCGCAGATTCGAGACACTCGTCGTGAGTTTGTCCGGATCGGAGACGATCTTGAGGCAGCGGTTGTGAAAAACGCTCAGGTCAGCAGACACAAACCGGCAGACGCAGAGAGAACGACACACCTGCTGCTCGCGACGAGAAAGTGTTACCAGCATTTTGCTCTGGACTACTGCCTGCAGGTGACTGCAGATCTGGATCTTCACATGTTCATGTTTACTGTAACATAATAGAGAGAGTCGGCGGTTGAGAAACAGTGACATCATGATGACAGTGACAGCAGGACAGATGCTGATTGGCTGGTTTATGTTGTTTGCTTTGCTGAAGGATCCTGTTTCCTCTGTGTCTTGTTTAATCTGAACTATCTTTCTAAACACGTCACCTCCTACAGAAGACTCGTGTGTAATGTGATGTTATCAGCTGGGGGTTGTGTTGAAACACTTAAAAACTGCAACACTTATAATACCATTAGATTTGATTCAACTTTATTGTCATTACACATGTACAAGTACAGAGCAACAAAATGCAGTTAGGTCTAACCAGAAGTGCCATAATGCAGTAAAGTGCAGGATATAGATTCTTCATGTTAAGATTATTTACAGGTGATTATAAACAGAGGTTTACTAAGATTTACATGTAAGATAAGATATAGATAGTTTCATTCACATGAAACCTGTCAACAAATATGTTTGGATTATATTTCACCCAAAATAAAAATGCATTTTTTTCATGGAGAATACAAAACCTCATTCATATTGTCTTGTTTGATTATTTTTCTTATATAATAATTTTTTTGCAGCTGAATAACTTTAAAGTCCAACAGAAGCTGGATGTTCTGAACTCGGTGAGATGTTTATCATGCGCTCTGATGTCTCAGGCAGCTTAATGTGTTTAGCTAAATACATGTTTTGTTTTTCAGGTCTTCTCTTATTTTCACGCTCAGTACACGTTTTTCCACCAGGGATTTGACCTGCTGAAGGATCTCGAGCCGACCATGAAAACGATGGCCTCACAGGTCAGAACAAAACACACACATCACATATTGACATGTACACACACATGTGCACACAGTGTGTTACTTTAAAACACTTCTAGTTTCTGAATATTGAGGATGATGATGGATGTTATCTGTGAACAGCTTTCTCAGCTGTCATCGGACTGCACTGCCTGGAGGAAAGATCTGGAAAACACACACCTGCTCGTTCAACAGAGGGTCAGAAATGAACTTTTAAAGACGATGCGCTTCAGTCACAGGTTGGTGAATCATTTTTCTGAGCGCTGATGCAAATGATTATTTTTCATAGGATGCATCTGGAGAAGCAGTTATTGTGTGTAATCCGTCTGACGGAGGAACGATTCAGGGCTATCTGTTCAAACGCTCACGCAAGAAGAACAAGACCTGGAAGAGGTGAGAGAGTGAAAAGATGTCATCTTTAACTGTCATATTTCATTTATTTGTGTTTTTCTCTCTCTCTTTCAGGTGTTGGTTTTCTACTGAAAATAATCAGTTAATCTACTCAAAATCACACAAGGTAAATAGATGTGTCAGTGCAGTGTTGAGTAACTATATTAACACATCTTAACAGGTTCACATGGTCACCGTGTGTGTGTGTGTTTTAGGAGCTGACTGTTGTTCTGTTTGATGATCTGCGTCTGTGTGCGGTGAAATCTCTGGATGCGATCGATCGGCGTTTCTGTTTCGAGCTGCTGTCAGTGCAGAAGTAAGACGATGAAATACACGCACACAAAGAGAGATAGAGAGCGCGACGACACTGACGTCTGTACTATTTACAAAACACACTTGTTTTTCTTACGCTTTTCATATACAAATCCATCTTTTGTATTTAGGGATATAAATCATCACAAATAATGTTGTTAATTGTGCGTCTTTGTGTGCAGATGTTGCGTGTTACAGGCAGATACAGAGGAGCTGAAGCAGGCGTGGATAAACGCTGTTCAGGGGTGTATAGACATGGCGTACCGACACCAAGTAGCCAATCAAAACACTCAGGTACACAAGTAAACAAACATATGTATGTTGGGGGTTTTCGTGTTTTCTTCTTTCCACAGTCACAATGACTTTTATACTGAACAAACTGTATGTTGTACCCCTCACACACACACCATCCTGCATTAATATATTTTCAAATAAACATCAATTGGTATGATTTATAAGCTCTTATTCTTCATGGAGACGTAGGGTTCATTAGTACACCCGTACACACTTTATAACCATGTGTTGATGTGTTTTCACTTCTCTCACTTTGACTAGTATTTGCATATTGGGTGTGTGTGTGTGTTGTGTTTAGGTGAAGGAGAACTCCACCCCTGTCCCTGTTCCTCCGTCTCACCCCCCCGCTCTGGGCGTGGCTCTACGGGGAAACGGGAACCGACACTGTTGTGACTGCGGGGAGGCGGAGCCTCGCTGGGCCAGCGTTAATCTGGGCATCACCATGTGTATCGAGTGCTCGGGTATCCACAGGTAACACGCTTCATCTGCATGTAGATGTTTCCTTCAGGTCCTCCTTGAAGATTTTGCTTGTGAGTTTAATTGTAACTTCTAACTATGATGATTGTTGGAATCTTTCTTTATTTCGTTTCTCATTTTAAAACGGAGAGCTTTTAAAACACAATCTGCTTTAGTTTTAGATTTATGTTTGACTCAACAATAACATACTGCTGCATTCATTACATTATTCATAAAGTCTTCAATATTTTATTTTAAAAAATTAATCATATTGCCATTATTTCTTTATTAGCTTGTTTGTTTGTTTTGGCAGGAGTCTTGGGGTTCATCTGTCCAAAGTTCGATCTCTCACTCTTGATTCGTGGGAGCCGGAACAGCTGAAGGTCAGACATTCTCTCATATTTATATAAATCTCGTATTTATAACCCCGTTTTCATTCCTTCTGTGCAAAATCACTGATATTATCTTCTATAATTTATGAGATCTTTATTCCCACAGCTGCAGTGCATTCTGGGTAATGATGTTATTAACAGCATATATGAGTATAACCCGGTAGATGGATTACAGAAGCCCAGTCCAGACAGTCCACGGTACGAGCACACACAGAACAACATGTCACTCATTGCGTTCGCTGTATAAATAGTTCTTTTGTCTCTCAGGCAGGATAAGGAGCAGTGGATCAGATTAAAGTATGTGGAGAAGAGATTTGTGAAGCGTCATTGTGATTGTCCTGATGCTGGTAAAGTTTGTTTCATTGATATTCTATCGATTTTATTGATGGATTGTGTTCTGATGTATGTTCTGGGTTGATGTGCTGTTGCCATAGAAACAGCAAAGATACGGGCTGGAGAGAGGCTGTACCAGGCGTCGCTAAGCGGAGATCTTATCGCCATGGCGACAGCGCTGGCCGAAAGCGCAGAAGTGAACTGGAGTAACCTGGAGCAGGAGGGACGGACGGCTCTGATCGGTTCAGCCATCGGGGTGGGTGACAGAGAGCCGTATGACGTGCACTGAAGTGACTCGTATTCAATATTTAAATGCTAAATGTTTCGTCTGGCAGGGCTCTCTTCTGGCGTGTGAGTTTTTGCTGCAGAACGGCGCTAACGTGAACCTCAGAGATCAGCACGGACAGGGCGCTTTACACGCCGCTGCCACATATGGACACACGGGGTACGTAACAATCGTAATATTCTGCAGGGATTTACTGTTGACGTTGATCGTGCACTGTGATTGGTTGATTCAGACAGGTGTGTCTGCTGCTCAAGCGAGGAGCCAATCAGTATGCAGCTGATGAAAAAGGAAACGATCCGCTCAGTATCGCTATTGAAACGGCCCAGGCTGACATTGTCACTCTGTAAGTCATAATCGGTATGTTTTGTTGTGTTTTGTGTGTGTTTGTGGTTTAGAGGATGATCACAGTGTGTGTTTCAGGTTAAGAATGGCACGTATGAACGAGGAAATGAGAGATTCAGAGGGATTCTTCGGTTCTGTGGGTAAGATTCATTCATCTGATGCTTGACTGGCTCACAGTAGCTCTTTTAGATGGATTTATTTACACTTCATGCAATGTAAAAATGTCATTTCATTCAAGTCATAATCTTAATAAATATTAAAGCAATGTCATCTGCAAACAAATGGTGCTGAAGTTTTCCTCAGAACTATTCTGACTGCTTTTCCGGACTGTAAGATATTTCTAACATCGTTCCCTCAGGAGATGATGAGACATTCCAGGATATTTTCCGTGACTTTAGTAACATGGCATCACATGACCCTGAGAAACTCTCTCGACGTCAGTTCGCTCGCAGCGATGAGGACGGCATGTTAAATGAGCAGAGAGATGAAGAAGAGGAGACCTAGAGGAACACGGGTCACATGTCTGCTGAGGTCAGAGGTCACACTGCTGCACTGTGGACCCAGAGGAGAAAACACAGAATTTAAAAGGGAAAGTTTAATGTTACAATTATTTAAAGCTAAATTTGTTCAGAAACTCTTGAAGAGAAGCTGGATTTAACCACTGAGTGTGTTGTAACAGTACACGTGACTAACGCTCGAAGAAGATTTTATTGAGTGTTAGCTGGTCCACATCATTACATTATATTTTTATTTTGGACTGTTTGCTGCAATTGTACTAAAAGCTTTTTGACATTTTACTTATTAATGATTTTATATTGCACTGCAGTTCTTACTACACTGAACTTTTACTATATTTATGATATTATATATACACTACACTACCAGTCAGAAATGTTGTTTGTTTCTATTGATCTTAGGAAACGTTCAATCTTCTCTTATGTTTGTTGTGTAGGCAAATGTAAATGATGCCTGTTTATTAATATTTCTACAAAAATAATGTCTAAATTAAAAAAAACAGCCAATAATGTTTAAAAGCATCACAGGATTGAGATCATGAAGATGGTTAGGAGAATAAACTGAGTAAACAAATACTAATTGTCTAGATACAGCTCATATATAAGATTTTTATTTGTGGCTTCCAATATTCCATGTGTTTGATAATCTCACTATTGTTCTATAATGTTTATAATGATGATAAAGAGTGATGTGTGTCCAAACACTTGACTGGTAGTGTATATACACACAGAAAAAAATACATGTTACATAATATTTTATTGTCTTGATGTCTTAAAGATTGTGTCTTAATGAATAAAATACAAGCTATTGAACTATAATGTGTTCTGTCTGTTAATGACATACAAATAGACAGTTATAATGCACAAATCATGTGACCAACACATCAGATAATATAAAACACATTCAGAATCTACAAAACAAATTAAACAGATAAAACGTTGCTTTAATGTTTAACTTCATTCCCAAATTGTGTTCATTTTCCATTTTATCTTGTATAAAATATAAAACTAGGTTTGCTTTACAGAGAATATACAAAGCCCATTATGACGATCACCACTTTGAGATTTATGCAGTTATCCTTTTTTATTTAACAGGACAAATTAAAAAAATAGATTTATACTAGCAATACGTAAATGAAATACAAATCTATAATATATAAACATTTTAACAGTAGTCATGATTTTTAAAGTAATTTATAAAAACTATTTATTATAAAAGGTTATAATAAATATATATTTTTGCGTGTTTGTAAGTCCCCGCCCCTCCGCTGTGACGCTCTTTTCTCTTGCGTCATTTTAGCGCGCCGGCAGGTCCCACGCATGCGCCTTTACGCGGTGACACCATTTTAGAGGAAGAAAGAAAAACAGAGACACTAATCAACAATCCATAATTTAAGAATAATTTAAGCACATGTGTGTCCTCACAAAAGCCTCAGTATAGAAGATCTGATTGACAGAAGAATAGCTGGAGTTTGATCCCGCGCTATCACACCTGATCTGAGATCAGGGTTAATAGCTTATCTGTGTTCGGTTCCGTCCAGAAAGCAGATGGATGGAGATGAGGACTTGCGCTCAGGTATTTCATCCATCATCATGTTTTATCATGGTATTACAACATGTTGCATGACAATAAATTCGAATGGTTTTAATGGTAAATGTGTTGTTTTAGTGGAAACTGATGAATTCTCTCTGTCTTTACTGGTAATGTGTTGGGCTGGTAATTGGTGGATGGGAACCAGTAGCACACTATTAAATGGAATAAGACGCATAACACACCACAGAAAGGAATAATGGTTTACTGGTAAACAGTTGATGCTTCATTAATGGTTTATGGAAACCACTAGAATTTGAGATTTCAACAGGGAACTGTTGTAGGTTTAAAGTTCATAAGCTGTTATGGGGAATTCTATGCAAATGTGAGTCTTACCATGAACAAAATAAAGTCTTTCTCAAAGGTTTTCATCATACTGATAGCTCAATATTTTTATAGTTTAATATTGGGTGGTTAAATCCTCATGTGAGATCAAAAGCATTTGTTTCTGTTTAAAGCATGACATTTTGTAATAAATGTGAGATTTATTTTTCAAGATTTGAAAATGTCACGTCCATAACGCTGGAACTGCTCATAACTGTTGTGTCTCTGATCTTTCATGTAAAATAAACCTGTAAGTGTCTTTGAATTGAATTTGTAATAAATACAGAGTATGTGTGTGTGTGTGTGCAGATGATGGAAGTGTCACTCCGGTTCAGGACGAGCAGGAGGATTTGAGACTGGGATCGAGACAGTCAGATGTGAGTCAAGTCTCTTATCCTGATGCTGTTTGTAATACTGCAGCTGTAAACACTGTTGTCTGTTTGGTTCACTCATGCAGGATGATGTCACAGACAACGAGGGCGACGCTCACGACATGAAGTCTGAGAACAGCGGGTCTGATCACGAGGCTCGTGGAGGAGATGACGGAAGCGATTCAGAGCCCGAGCCGCCCCGACTGGCTGACAGCGATGATGAGGAGGGCAGCTCCCCGGTAAAGCGAAGAGCCAGCACCTCCGACAACGAGGAGGAGAAACCTCGACCTGCCAGCGACTCGGACCACGATGAGCAGGAGAAAGAGAGGAAGCACGAAATCAGACGCGGGCAGCGACTCGGACGAGGACAAACCCAGACAGAACGCACAGAGATCCTCTGATGAGGAGGAGGAGAATGAAGAGAGGAAAGAGAAGGGAAAGTGGAAAGCTGTGATGAACTCAGACAGTGAGGAAGAGGACGAGAGACCGAAGGAGGAAGCAGGAAGCGATCATGCGCCTAAACGACAGACACTGGACAGCGATGATGATGATAATGATGACAAGCCGGGTACATTTATTTTATATTATTATTTATTAAACGTTTGCTCTTGGTCTTACATAAAATCTCTCAAACTATTTTTTGATAAGTTTGTTTTTAGAATCCTTCATTAAAATTAATAACATTTTTTGTCCAGGTGGGTGGAAAAAACAATATTAATCTAATCCAATTTTAAAAGAATCTTTGAACATCATATCATAGCCGTATATATCAGACAGTTAACCAAATACTAACCTATGCTGTATCAGTCTGTCAGTAAAGAGAATAACTTTGAAGCTTTTTAAAATCTCTTGTGATTTTAGTGAAGAGGAAGAAGGCCGTGCTGTCGGACAGTGAGGAAGATGATGAGAAAGGTTAAAACTCACTGTTTAATCTCATCTGATGATGGTGATGGTGATGATGATGATGATGGTGGTGATGATGATGATGGTGGTGATGATGGTTTGTGTGTAGAGGTGAAGAAGAGCAGAGTGGTGTCTGATGATGAAGACTCTGGCAGTGATGAAGGCTCCGGTGCTCCTGATAAGAGCTTAGCAGCTAAACTGAAGGAGCTGGGATCAGACAGTGAGGAAGAAGAGGACACGACAAAAGCAGACGGAGGAAGAAAAGATGAGAAGGCTCTGTTCGGCTCTGACAGCGACTCCGGCGGTGAAGATGAGGAAGAGTAAGTGGATGTAACGCTCTCACCTCTGTGTTTGTATGTGTGTGTTTAACCGTCATCTCTCTCTCTCTCTGTCACACAGGAAAATGATCGCAGATATCTTCGGTGAGTCTGGTGATGAGGAAGAAGAGGAGTTCACGGTAAGTGATTATCCGTAGCTGATGATTCACTGATTCACATACATATGATTCAAATGAGTGTGTTTGTGTGTGTTTGTGTAGGGTTTTAATCAAGAGGAGCTGGAGGGCGATCAGAAACAGTCTCAAACAGCAGGACAACAGCAACTAGAAGACTCGGACTCAGACGATGATGTTGACAGAGGAGGAAAAGAGTGAGTGATCTGTCTAAAATGATCTTCTGCTGCTCAGATGTGTCTTCATCTAATGGTGTGTGTATGTGTGTTTTCAGCATGTCTTTCATGTCAGATTTTGACATCATGTTGGCTCGTAAGAAAGCTCAGGGTGGAAAACGCAGACGCAATCGTGACGGCGGCACCTTCATCAGTGACGCCGATGATGTCGTCAGTGCCATGATCACAAAAATGACAGAAGCTGCTGAGGTGTGTGTGTGTATGTGTGTGTGTTTCAGTGGTGCTTTTAGTGTGTGTCATGTAATAAAGTGTGTGTGTGTGTGTGTTGCAGGAGGACAGAACTCTGAACAGTCAGAAGAAACCAGCGCTGAAAAAGCTTATGCTTCTGCCCACAGTCGTCATGCATTTAAAGAAGTGAGTAAATCCTGCGACGTTACCATCATCAACCCCAGTATGAGAGCAGTAACCCTAGCGAGTATGTTTGTGTGTGTGCGCGCAGGCAGGATCTGAAGGAGACGTTTATAGACAGCGGCGTCATGACAGCCATTAAAGAATGGATCAGTCCACTGCCGGATAAAAGTCTTCCAGCGCTGAAGATCAGAGAAGAACTCCTGAAAATCCTGCAGGAAGTGAGTCACACACATCACACATACTGCCCAACACTTCATGTCGAGATGTAACCGTGTGTTTGTTTGATCGCAGTTGCCCAGCGTGAGTCAGGAAACGCTGAAGCTCAGTGGAATCGGACGATCTGTCATGTACCTCTACAAACACCCGAAAGAGTCTCGAGCAAACAAAGATCTGGCACTGAAACTCATCAGTATGTGCTCACACTGTTGTAATGGATGATGTCGGTCATTATTGAAATATAAATCTGACATTTGACTATTTTACGATAATAACTACATTTTACCCTTATATAGTGTCTCTCGGTGGATGTTGAAATGAAACATTTTCACAATGAAAATTTGGATACTGTAATAAATATGTAAAACATTTCACACAGTAATATATTAAAATACTAAACATGTTCATTTCTGGGCAGAGGTTTTGTTATCTGGCTGATGTATTGTTGGGTTTTTGTGTGTAGATGAGTGGTCACGGCCCATCTTTGGTCTAACGTCAAACTATAAAGGAATGACCCGAGAAGAGAGACAACAGAGAGACCTTGATCAACAGATCGCTCCACGCAGGCGGCTCAGGTACACACACACACACACACACATGAATGGACATTTATTTCCTCATGCCGTCTCATCTGTCAATCATCTGTCATTCTGCTCCTCTTGTGTGTAAGTGAGCCTCAGAAGTCTGATAGGGCAGAAGAACCAGATGTCTTTGCCCCTCCCCTCAGGTCACTGTGTGTGTGTGTGTGCGCGCATGAGATCATCTGCACATTAACAAGCATTTCATCCCTTGTTCTTGTGTTTGTGAGTGTGTGAGAGGTCATGATTCATTTCACTCCCATACAAGTGAAATTTAGTTTTTTCTAAATCTGAATTGTTTCATTAGTTGCTTTTTTATTATACAACATTGTTTTCCCTTCAGTCAGATTCTGATCTGCTTTACAGAGTCAGGTCTATCTGACCTTTAACCCCAGACTCATCCTCACCTTACTGTCATTCACCTGTGATGTGATTATTTGTGTGTGACTCTTCTGCATTATAATGTTGGTGTGTGTGTTGTTTTGAACAAGGCTGTTCACATTCAGACTTGTGTGATCAAACAAAAGTCATTCTCCTCCAGTGATCATTTCCATCCGATTCATTTCATCCCACTCAAAACTAAAATTTAGTTTTTCTAAATCTGATGATTTGACATTGCTTTTTTTATGAAAATTGTTTTCCCTTCAGTCAGATTCTGTCTGCTTTATAGTTCAGGTCTATCTGACCTTTAACCCCAGAACTCATCCCTCACCTTACTGCTCATTCACCTGTGATGTGATTAGACGTGCTCTTCTGCAGAGAATGTGGAGAAGGTGTTGTTTTGAACAAGGCTGAATTCAGACTTGTGTGTCAGAACAAAAGTCATTCTCCTAGTCGTGATGGATCCTAACATAGAAAAAACACTTCTATAACCAGATGTTTAAATGATATTCTCGTTGATTTATTTATCTGTGTCTGTCTCTATAGTCTCTGGACAGGACTCTCTGTCCTGGAGAAGGTTCTCTCTCTAAGACTGACTCTCCTATCTCTGAAAATCTCTCTCTGTCTCTTCTCTCTCTCTCTCTCTCTCTCTCTCTCTCTCTCTCTCTCTCTCTCTCTCTCTCTCTCTCTCTCTCTCTCTCTCTCTCTCTCTCTCTCTCTCTCTCTCTCTCTCTCTCTCTCTCTCTCTCTCTCTCTCTCAGGGCGTTGCGGCCGGGTGACCCAGGCTTCTGTGCGAGGGCACGTGTACCCATGCCATCCAATAAAGACTATGTTGTTCGACCCAAGTGGAACGTAGATGTGGACTCGAACAGAGTGAGTGTGTGTGGGTGTGTCTGTGGGCGGGGTTTAGATATGAGTGACATGCACAGGAGATGAGAAGTGGGAGGAGTCAGGGTATCCAATTGGAAAAGGAATTTTTCCTGTTATGTGATTGCTAGAGGAGCTTTAGGAAAGGCATCAGTCGGCTGGAGAAGCACAAGCGGCGGTTCGCTGAACAGAGGAAACAGCGTCGCCCGCAGGGAGCTGTGAAAATCAGCATTGAGGGAAACCGTATGCCTCTGTAGATCACAGTCCTGCCTGACGAGGGCAGTAAGTCACGGCATGATGTCCTGTACATGGTGTGCTGGACTGATCCAAACTCCCTAACTAACAGAGTTTAGAAGAATTCTTGAGCTGAGAATGACAAATCTGCTCACACTGGCATGACTTTCTTTCTTCTGCAGAACACAAAAAGATGATGTTGATGTTGATAATCAAACAACATTGATCCTCATTGACTTCCATTGTATGAACACAAAACCACTGAAACATTTCTCAAAATATCTTCTTTTGTGTTACACTGAAGAAAGAGTCACACACAGGGTTATAAACCACATGAGAGTGAATAAATAATGACAGAATTTTGCATTTAGCTGATGCTTTTATCCAAAGCGACTTACAAATATTAGGAGACAATAATTTTTCATTTTATTTTTTGGTGATCTGTTCTTTAAACTTCACCATTTTGTGGTGGATATCACATGTAAGTTATAAATTCTAAATAGATAAGTCTAGATTTTGGTAAAAAAATATGTAGCTTTAAATCTGTAGCCAAAAACTTGATTTTTGTCGTGGTAAAGTTGACATTTGCATGGAATTGTTCACATCTGTTCATAACTCTAATAAGATCAATAATAATATATTATTAATTATTATATTAATTAATATATCCTTTAATATAGTGTTGCAAGCCTGAAAGCACAGTGTGTTCTAACACCAGCTTATTTTCCCGTGCGCTGGATGTGGACTATATGCAGAATATTCAGTAACGGCTGTCTGTGTGTTTATATGTTAGATACAACTCACAAGAATTGCCGTGTTATTTCTTGTTCTAGTTGAGTTTCTTTGTTTTAATTTAATATTTTCATTTGTTTTTCTTTAGGGTCCTATGAAGAAAGGATTGTCACGAGTAGATAAACAAATGCGCCGCTTTGCAGATATCAAGCGATTAACAAAGACGGGTCATGCGGTAAAGATCAGTGTGGAAGGAAACCGCATGCCTCTCTGATCCCCTCTCCCAAAATAACCCGTTCTTTAGTTTCTGGTTTGTTTTTTTGTATAATGTGCCAGTCTGGATTCATCAGTAGGTTCTGCAGAATGATGATGAAGCTGCGTGTCTGTGATGTATCTGTGCTGCTGTATCTACAGAACATGTGAACCGGAGATCCGCAGCGTTTGCTTCTCATATATCTTTAAATAAAGTTTCAATGTTCTGACTTTTACTCACGTGCTCGTCGTCTGTGTTTATCAGTTGTCTTTGGTATTTATCTTAGTTTATGTAAACCACATAGGAACTGTGTATTTTAAGGTTTTATAATAATGAAACATCTGCTATTATTAGAGACATTACATGAATTGTAGACATCAGTAACGATGATATTAGTGTTATTGTTGGAGCTGTATTCCTGTAGAAAAAATTACATTTTTCAAATAATTTCAACAGTTTTTACATTATTTGAAGTCATTTTATAAAAACGACTTAAATTGAGTTGAAATAACATAAAATTGCTTGAAGTTAATTGGACTTGTTATAGCAGGTTGTTCATGTAAGCAATATGATTTATTATGAATAAAACACAACTACTTGACCAATCAGAATCAAGCTTTCTAAAATGTGATAAAGTACATCTTTATGATTTTGAACAGATTTTCTCTTTTATAAAACGGATCAGAAGAGAAGTCTCCTTTGCAGCCCTTTTTTCTTGGACGTTTTTAAAGTCTAATATGTCTCCATTATGATGTTACGCTGTGATTGCGTTCTTTCATCATTTCTTCATGTATCCAGGGCAGGTAATTACTGAGTCTGGTATAAACCCCATATTTACCGTTGGCAGCACATCTCTCGCCCCAGCTGACCACTCCGGCAAGAAACCAGGTCCCTCTGTAGCTGACTATAAAGGGGCCGCCGCTGTCTCCCGTACACGCGTCCATCTCTGCTGTCAGATACCCGGCGCAGAACATGTTATCTGTGATCACCAGCTCTGTGGACCGAATGCAGCTCATCTGATCCACCACCGGCAGCAGAACCTTCCGGAGGAACCGCGAGGAACGCCTCATGTGATGTGTGGCTCCCCAGCCCGACACCAGCCCCTGCTGCCCGGCTCGGAGCAGATGGGATGCCAGGTTGGCGTCGGGCAGGCAGGCGGGTGTGGCGAAGGGCCTCGGGTCACGGGTTCAGACAGGTACAGTAGAGCGATGTCACTGTCGAAGGTGTACTCGTGGAAATGAGGGTGAATCACAATTTTCTCCACTTTGATCTTCTGCTCGTCTTTATCTGGACGCATTTTGTCAAAGTCACCTGTTCACACACACACAGATGTATGAATTATAGGAAATTTTTCTGGGTTGATATTTAAATCTCTAAAAAAACATTTTATTGTTGACATGAAGTTTGTTTTGTAAAGCCACTATGTAAAAGGTCAAGGGTCATGTTGGTGGCTCACCGACGGTCACGTGATCTGGTGTTTGCTGGAGACAGTGTGCGGCAGTAATAACCCAGCGCTCACTGATCAAAGAACCGCCACAGAAACCGTATTCATCCGCACGACGAAGTAGAACCTGCGGAGTACAAACACGCGCACACACATGAGATCTGCTGCATAAAACCTTTCAAGACATCAAATTAAATGGAAATTACACACAAAAAGTATAGTGACATTCAAAACTATGGCTTAAGATCTTTATTATCTTCTTTTTAAAAGTTATTTTTTATATTGTTAAACATTATAACAGTCATGTAAAATAAAAAAGCATTTGTGCACCTGCCAGGGGCTTCCACCCTGACCCTGAAGCTGACCTCCAACAATACGTGTGTCTGGATTTCCCTCTGTGATGTCACTTCCTGACCAGGCCTGTTCATCCACTGAAGAGTTCAGTTTGTTTGTATGTGGTCTGGTTTGGTTTGTCGGCAGGTGAGACGGGTTGTCCAGCAAACTTGTGTTTTGATGTAATAAGTGGGATGAGTTTTTCAGTGTGTGGGTCATGTGATCTGCGATAAGATGGTGGGTTTTATATCATCCAAGGATCGAGACATGACTTCACCGCTCCACTGTTTTCCACAGGGATACTGCACTAACACACACAAAGAAGAGAAGAACAGGTAATGTTATCCTTAGTGGTTTTATTGATTTATCACTATATGTTTTGTGTGTGTTGTTTACCTGATGGGTTACAGCTCCGGCCATCTTCATCTAGCTGGTAACCATCTGAACAGCTGCATGTGACATCAGATGTCTGATCAGAACTACTGCAGTAATGCAGACAACCTCCATTCTTAAATTTACAGTCAAACACCTCTGAAACACACAGCGTACAGCGTGTGAGTGAATATTAGGAAAGACAGAAAGAATCAGAATCCAGTAAATGTTTGCAGTGAACCTGTTTCACAGTTTTTGCCGCTGTACTGCGGTGGACACAGACACTCGTGTACGCCACGGCTCTCTGTGCAGATTCCTCCATTCAGACAAGGATTAAACCTGCACACTTTCAAATCTAAACATCACACAAACACATTAAACTTCATCTATCTATGAAAGACATGAACTAAAGTCATAGAATGACTGAAACACATACTCTGATATCTGTACCAAAACTCCATCTGAAAGAGAAGAAGAAGAAAACTGATGTCAATGATCCTGTTATTCTGTATGTTACAACCAAAAGATGTATTTATATTTTTCCTGTACAAAAGGTGCTTTAAAAAAAGAAATCAACACACTGATCTAAAGAGCCATGAAACAATCTTGATGATTGATGGTGTAAACTCGTGTTCTCTTGTTACCTGCTTTATTTCTGGTCATTAAACAAATAAATGAATTGTTTTACAAACATGGGACATGTTTTATTATTATGTCATCTATTAAATATAGAGAAAACTCTATATGATGTTAGCGTACGGTTTTCTCAGTGCTCTGGAAGATCTCAGACGCCTCCTCCTGAGAGCAGAGCTCCTCATAACATTCACGCTCCAGATTTCCAGGTTTCATCTCCTCCAGAAAGACATTCGCCCTTCGATTTCTGAGCAGGTGTGCAGCATCACGCCTGTCCACAAACACTGAACACAACACACTGATCAATAGACACGACAATACACATACATGACATAGATAGACAATCTGAGCTAGATGAATGACAGACCTGTTGACTGCAGGCCTGTGGTTAGATGTATTATCAGAAGAATGAGTCGGATCATAGATTCAGACATCAATAAACCGCAGCAGAAGTCAAATAACCTGTTCGATATATGACAGATGATAATATTTAATATAATATTTACTGCAGGTTTATTTTAATAACAGTCATTCAGTCAAATAAAACCCTCTCAACAAGAATGAGATTTGAACACATGATAAGGTCATGTGTTTTTAGCATGCAGAACAGATGTTTGCTCACCTTGTTTTTAACTCTTGATGTTGTTTTGCTGAAACCAGAAGAAATCTTTTTTAATGGTTTAATAAAGAGATTTTATATTATTATAAACTTGCGATGATTACAGCAACAGTAACAGCGTCTTCACAATGATAAATAACAGTATTTGTACATTGCGTTAAAACACTGACCTTTAGACAGACTCACTGTTTACACACACACACACACACACACACACACACACACACACACACACATATATACACACACACACACACACACACACATATATATATATACACACACACACACACACACATATACACACACACACACACACACACACACACACATATATACACACACACACACACACACACACACACACACACATATATATACACACACACACACACACACATATATACACACACACACACACACACACACACAAACACACACACATACACACACACACACACACACACAACACACACACATATATACACACACACACACACACACACATATACACACACACACACACACACACACACACACACACACACACACACACACACACACACACACACACACACACATATATATACACACACACACACACACACACACACACGCACACACTTTATTACACTTTAACACACGCATACACTTTATTTTTACTTAAAGTTTATTTTTATGAAAATTGTTAAATATATTTTCATCAATTTATAGTCACAATTAGATTTGAATTTAACTATGAAATATTAAAGTAAATAGTGAAATCAAGTGTGAAACAGGTTATACATACATAACATACATCAAGAGAGATGTGTAAGTACAGTAATCAGTACTGTAAACTACTGTATACTTATGTAAACTGTAGATCATATTTTCTATTTATTGACAAGCATTTTAACATCTATAAATATTACACTTTGTGATGTTGTTGTATAAGTGACAGTGATTTCTATACCTAGTTCTGTGACGTCAAACATTTCCACTCAAATGAATATTTAATGTTATTTATTTACTTTTACAGTCTTATTTATTTGACAGGAAAAGAATAACAATAAAGCTTATGAAATTATAAATTCGTTAGTGCTCTTTGTTGATAGTGTAACGAATAGACGCAACAATACGTAACAACACCTGTGTGTAACAGCTCGGACTAAAAGAAGCACAAATAAATAAATATAAAGAGATGTCATTCTTCTTTTTACTGCTAAAATGTATTATTGCGAAGTTCAGTAATACAAAAGAGTAAATAGTTCGCATTGCCCTGAAAATGATTTTTATAAATAAACTTGAGCACCCCTACAATGGGTCATACCATAATGACTGCACCAGTACCGCGCGTGCGCACAGAAATGATGCCGGAAGTGAAGACGTACGTGTAGATAAACACGTGTTTTTATTAAAACATTATTCAATAATAATTATATATTTTCCTCACAGTTTAAGTTAAAGCTGTTTAGATGTAGTTTATACATTGTGTAACGAAACAAGCTGAAATACACTGAAACTCTGAATTAACAGGTAATTTACGAGCACAACAGACAGACAGACGGTGTTTGTGACAACAGCAAACTGTCCTTTAACTAATGAAATGATTCACACCAACAATCAAAACAATTGATGTATTAAGTGTTTATGTTTTAATATTGACAAAGAGTTTGGTTTGTATGCGATAGATGGGAGAAGTACGACTACAAGGGGAAAACTTTATTGTTCTTATTTCATTAACAAAATTCATTATTTACATGAACATTTTTATTTGCTCTGGTATTTTCTGACTTCTAATGATTCATTTTATTTTGTGTGGTTGCGTTAATGCTAATGTTTATTTTTCTTATCCCAGATGATGGAAACGTCGAGCAAGTTCTCTGGAAGATTTAATCAATAATACACGTCTAGTTAAACGTCAAATGTTGTAAAGTCGTTTTGTTCTGACATTGTTGGTGGGACTTTTAAATGTTCAGACAAATGTTTTCATCCATTTACATGTAATGTTTTAACATTTATTTAAATGAAAAGATATATTAGAAAAGGTGAAATGAGAGATATAAAATGATGAATGAGGTGTGTTGTTTTTCTCCACAGATCTAAATGATCTTCATTCCCTCCTGGAGTCCTGAAGATTTAAAACATTGTTTTTCATCTTCCACATTTTTTCCCTTTTCAAAAAAACCTTTTTTCCATCTTAAATATTTTGAAAAAAAAATCTAAAACATTTTTCATCTTCCAAAATGTTTTTTCCCTCTTCAAATATTTTTTTTCTTTTATCTTAGATTTTGTTTTCATCTTCAAATTTTTTATTGAAATTGTTTTTCTTCATTTTGAAGATGAAAAAACAAATTATGATGGAAAAAAATATTTTCATCTTCCCAATTTTTTTCCCTTTTCAAAAAACCTTTTTTTTCCATCTTAAATATTTTTTTTTCTTTTATCTTAGATTTTGTTTTCATCTTCAAAAAAATGTTAATTGAAATTTTTTTTCTTAATTTTTTTTTATCCCTCTTTAAAACTTTTTTTTTTTCATTTTGAAGATGAAAAAACAAATTATGATGGAAAAAATATTTTCATCTTCCAAAATTTTTTTCCCTCTTCAAAAATAGTTTTTTGTCCATCTTACATTTTTATCTTCAATTTTTTTTTTTTTTTCCCATCTTAAATATTTTTTTTTCTTTTTATCTTAGATTTTGTTTTTTCATCTTCAAAAAATTTTAATTGAAATTTTTCTTAATTTTTTCCCTCTCTTTTAAAACTTTTTTTTTTTTTTCATTTTGAAGATGAAAAAACAAATTAAGATGGAAAAAATATTTTCATCTTCCAAAATTTTTTTCCCTCTTCAAAAATAGTTTTTTGTCCATCTTACATTTTTATCTTCAATTTTTTTCCCTTTTCAAAAAACCTTTTTTTCCCATCTTAAATATTTTTTTTCTTTTATCTTAGATTTTGTTTTCATCTTCAAAAAAATTTTAATTGAAATTTTTTTTCTTAATTTTTTTTATCCCTCTTTAAAACTTTTTTTTTTCATTTTGAAGATGAAAAAACAAATTAAGATGGAAAAAATATTTTCATCTTCCAAAATTTTTTTCCCTCTTCAAAATAGTTTTTGTCCATCTTACATTTTATCTTCAATTTTTTTCCCTTTTCAAAAACCTTTTTTTCCCATCTTAAATATTTTTTTTTCTTTTATCTTAGATTTTGTTTTTTCATCTTCAAAAAATTTTTAATTGAAATTTTTTTTCTTAATTTTTTTTATCCCTCTTTAAAACTTTTTTTTTTCATTTTGAAGATGAAAAAACAAATTAAGATGGAAAAAATATTTTCATCTTCCAAAATTTTTTTCCCTCTTCAAAAATAGTTTTTTGTCCATCTTACATTTTTATCTTCAATATTTTTTTCCCTTTTCAAAAAACCTTTTTTTTCCATCTTAAATATTTTTTTTCTTTTATCTTAGATTTTGTTTTCATCTTCAAAATTGTTTTTATTGAAATTGTTTTTCTTTAAATTTTTTTATCCCTCTTTAAAACTTTTTTTTTTCATTTTGAAGATGAAAAAACAAATTAAGATGGAAAAAATATTTTCATCTTCCAAAAATTTTTCCCTCTTCAAAAATAGTTTTTTGTCCATCTTACATTTTTTATCTTCAATTTTTTTCCCTTTTCAAAAAACCTTTTTTTCCCATCTTAAATATTTTTTTCTTTTTATCTTAGATTTTGTTTTCATCTTCAAAAATTTTAATTGAAATTTTTTCTTAATTTTTTTTATCCCTCTTTAAAACTTTTTTTTTTTTTCATTTTGAAGATGAAAAACAAATTAAGATGGAAAAATATTTTCATCTTCCAAAATTTTTTCCCTCTTCAAAATAGTTTTTGTCCATCTTACATTTTATCTTCAATTTTTTTTCTTTTCAAAAAACCTTTTTTCCCATCTTAAATATTTTTTTCTTTTATCTTAGATTTTGTTTTTCATCTTCAAAAAAAAAATTTTAATTGAAATTTTTTTTTTTTTTCTTAATTTTTTTTTATCCCTCTTTAAAACTTTTTTTTTTTCATTTTGAAGATGAAAAAACAAATTAAGATGGAAAATATATTTTCATCTTCCAAAAAATTTTTCCCTCTTCAAAAATAGTTTTTTTTCCATCTTACATTTTTTATCTTCAATATTTTTTTCCCTTTTCAAAAAACTTTTTTTCCATCTTAAATATTTTTCCATCTTCAAAAGTTTTTTCTTCACTTTTTTTTCACATTTTTTAACCTTCAAAAAGTTTTTTCTCTTCAAGAGTTCACACAAGAGAACATCTTAAAGCGCTGCAGGCACAAGATTTCATTCGTACTGATAGTGAGGTCAAGGTTGGCACTACATGCTAATTGTTAGACTTTTTTGTGAATTTTTTGTGTTCTTGTGTGGAAAAACATTTTAAAGAGAGAGAAAAAATGTTTGAAGAGGAAAATCTTTTTTTGAAAGATGAAAAAGCAAATTTTTTTGAAGGAGAATTTTTTTAAAAAAGAGGACAAAATATTTTGAAGAGGAAAAAGAAAAGAAAGTCTTTTGGACTTACGCTCCAGGAAAGAATATAAGGACAAAAATGTTTTTCTTCACCATGATTATTTTGACGTTACACTTCAGGGGTTCCGCAGAAAAAAAATGATTATCATTTCCATTCAGGCCTGTACAAGTCAGCTGCAGTTGAACAATTTTATTGTTGTGTATGTACAGTATTCTGTATTATTTGCTGCAGTTACAGTTGAACATTTTTATTTATTTTATTTATTTATTTTTATTGTGCACTTTATGTGTTTCTGTATTATACACTGTAATGTTACATCATTAATAATGAATAATGAAATTTAAAGTTGTATAGGTCATCTCATTTACTCTTGCCTGTTTATTTTATTTGATCTCTTCAGATTTTTTACATTTTCAAAATAAATAAATTGTTCAAAATATTGTGGATGTTAATATGACTTGAACACTCATTCATGAATTCTTTGATCAGTAAGAAAACACAAAGGATATTTGTCTATGGATGTAACTGGTACTGAACACCCTTATTGTCCTTGTTAATTAGTCAATCAATGTGTTAAAGTGAAACTTTACAGATACAGGATTTAAAGTCATGTTTGTATATATGACGCAGCTCTGGTTAATGTTTGGTTCTTTCATGAGTAAAGAAGTAATAAAAGATGTTGAGCTCAATGATTGATCAACTGACTGACATGATGTCACTTCCTCTTCTTCACTTTCTCCGCAGATAAGAAACTGATTTTCAAACAATTACAAGTGAGATTTGAGCAAAAAATGTTTTTAATTCACATTCTATTCTACAAGTCATTACATTATTTACAGCATTTAAAAAAGCTATCAAACAAAACAAGAAATAAAGAATATAAACAGTGAGTGTTAATGTTTGTTTGAGTATAACATACAGAAGAATCTTCATCTGCTCCTGTGACAGCAGCACCAATTGAAGTGGATTTACTATGAAAAATCACACCATTTCATACTCGTTCCTTAACTTCATATAATAGCTAGACTATTCATTAGATGACACATTTATTTCATCTGTAGTGTTTTTAGAGGTAGACTACGGCTATACTGTCAGTAGTGTTGAATTAGGATTGTTAAGACATATCTAAGACTTTTCTTTCAAATGAAATCAAACAGATATGAGGATGACATTGGTTTCAGTGCAAACACAAGAAGCTTTTCGTGAAGTTACAAAGTGAAACTCATCTTTCAGTAATAATACAGTATAAAGCAAAACTCTCAAAATCACAGTCTAGCACTTTCTAGTCAAACGCTGTGAGCTGAAACTGATCAGAGAGAAAGTGAGAGAGAGAGAATAATTCTTGCTTTCATCTCCATTCCAGTGTTACCAAGCAGTAAAAACTGTAGTAAAAAAAGTCTAATAAAACAAAGCATGTCATGCACATTCAGATATCTTCTCTGGGAGTGACGGGGATCAGGAGAGATTTCATTTGAGTTTATTCTTCTGCCTGCAGTTTATTGTCAAGATTTAATAAATGAACAAGCAAAAACATGAGTGTTAATGGTGTGGTGGAGCAGTTTTAGTTGGCATCAGCTGAAGTCGCTTATAAAACAGTTTGATTTAGTTTGTGTGTTTTTCATCAGACGAGCGATCCGGCTCTGGTCTGAGCCGGCACCATGACGGGTACGGCTCCCATGCGCTCCAGCGTGGCCTGACTCACAGCATACGAGTGTGTGTGTTGTTGCCCGTGAGTCGCTGCGGGCGTCGTGGTGACGGTCGGCCGTAGGCTCAGCGAGCCGTTACTGCGGGTCATGACTGGTGGGGAAGGGGCGGAGTTAGTGGTGACCACCAGAGTCTTGGGCGGGGGGAGGGTGTGGCTGCCGTTGGCGTAGGTGGGGCGTGAGGGGGCGTTTCCCACCGTGTTGGCTCCGCCCGTGAAGGTCTGCCGCGTGTCGCCGTTGTAGCGCGTGTAGGAGTTGGTGTCGTAGTTCGGTTTGGGGTTGTGCCAGTAGCGGCTGTTGTAGGTGTTGGTGGACGTCAGTGTGTCGTTCTCTGAAGACGAGGCGTCGGCGTGGAAAGCCTTGACTGATGAAGATCTCTTCGGTGGAAGATCATCCTCCCTGAGAAGATTTATAAATCATGTTTACATACTATTAAAACTGTTATTTGTAGATTCGTTTTATTTAGTCTTATATCTAAGTTTTAATTTTAAGCATAAGTCACATTAACACATTTTTTTACTTAAAGTTTATTGTTATAAAAATTGTTTTCATCAATTTATAGTCACAATTACATTTGAATTTAACTATGAAATATTCAAGTAAATAGTGAAATCAAGTGTGGATCATGAAAATCTTTTATTGTGATAATGAAGAGTCACCTGATCTCATTGGGAATTTCATCTTCCTCATATTTGTTCTTGTTCCTCCAGTAGAAGAGCGTGACCAGCACCAGCAGACAGCAGATGATCACAGCCAGAACAGCAGTGGTGACGGTACCGGCGATCAGACCCACGCTCTGCGGCTGAGCTGTGATGAGACACAGAGATGTCATCAGACCTCTGATCTGATCGCGTGGCATCAGCGTGTGTCTGTAATGACTTACGTGTTATAACCTGCAGGTTGAGGACGCAGCTGCTCTTTCCGATGACGTTTGATGCCGTGCACTGATACAGACCTGACGTCATGCTGCTGATGTTTCTCAGTGTGGCGCTTCCCTGCATCTGATCTGAGAACAGCAACATCACTCGTCTTACACATTTTAATCCTCTGATAGTTGCTTTAGATTTAAAAAAATTATGATTTCTATTGTCAGTGATTCCCAAACGGGCATATGAGAAAAGATTTACATCTCTTTTTGTTTTCAAAAGATTTACATCTCTTTCTTCGTTTTCAAAAATTTTTCCTCTTCAATTTGTTTTCCTCTCCATCCTCTTAAAAACATTTTTTTCACATTTTTTTTTTTCAAATTTTTTTCATCTTCCTCTTTAAAAAAAATTATATATATAAAAAAAAAACAAATTTGTTTTCAAAAACTTTTTTCCTCTTCAATTTTTTTTACCATCCTAATTTTTTTTCATCTTCCAAATTCTTTTTTCATCTTCCAAAAAATGTTTTTCCTCTTCAAAACATTTTGGCCTTATATTCCTTCCTGGAGCCTAAAAGTCCTAAATATTTTCTTCTCTCTTTCCTCTTAAAAAAAAAATTTTCTTCCACATTTTTTTGTTTTCAAAACTTCTCTTCAAATAAAATCTTTCCTCTTTAAAAAAATATATATAAAAAAAAAAAAATTGTTTCCAAAAACTTTTTTCCTCTTAATATTTTTAAAAAATAATTTAATAATCTTTTCCCATCTTAATTTTTTTTCATCTTCCAAAAGATTTTTTCCTCTTTCATTTTTTTTCTTTTAAAACAATTATTTTTTTGTTTTCAAAAACTTTTTTCCTCTTAATATTTTTTAAATAATTGAATAATTTTTCCCCATCTTAATTTTTTTTCCATCATCCAATTTTTTTTCATCTTCAAAGAATTTTGGCCTTATATTCCTTCCTGAAGCCTAAAAGTCCTAAATATTTTCTTCTCTCTTTCCTCTTAAAAAAAATTTCTTTCACATTTTTTTGTTTTCAAAAACTTCTCTTCAAATAAAATCTTTCCTCTTTAAAAAAAAAAAAATTATTTCCAAAACATTTTTTCCTCTTAAATTTTAAAAAAATAATTTAATATTTTTTTCCCATCTTAATTTGTTTTTCATCTTCCAAAAGATTTTTTCCTCTTCAAAAATTTTTGGCCTTATATTCCTTCCTGAAGCCTAAAAGTGCTAAATATTTTCTTCTCTCTTTCTCTCATATTTTTTCCTCTTTACATTTTTTTACCATCCTACTTTTTTCATCTTCCAAATTGTTTTTCATCTTTAAAACATTGTGGCCTTATATTCCTTCCTGGAGCCTAAAAGTCCTAAAGACTTTTTTCTCTTTTTCCTTTTAAAAATTATTTACTTAAAAAATAATTTTGTCTTTACTTTTTTCCCTTTTTAAAAAATCTTCCCCAATTTTTTTTCTTTTTTTTCATCTTCCAAAATTCTTTTGTGTAAAAATATTTTTTCCTTGAAATTTTTTTCTCATTATTTTGCTAATCATTTCGCTAAATTTTAAACTAAACTAAATTTTAAAGACAAAAAAATGAAGAAAAAAATTTTGGAAGCAAAAAATATATTGGAAGATGAAAATTGTTTTTAAAGATTAAAAAATATTTTAAAGAAAATATTTTTTAATATTTGGAAAGATATTAAAAAAATATTTGGAAGTTGAAAAAAAATATTATAAAGAGGAAAAAAGGCCAAAAACTTTTTTCTTCATGAATTTTTTAGTAAGCAAGTATCAACTTATCTGAGTATCTTTATTTCACACCACATTCTAAATGCTAAACTATATATCATAAAAGTGTTCTCTGTTAGTTATAAACTAAAGAACAGAATACTGTCAGATCAACACCAGATGATTCTCTCAATAAACCTGTTAAATCGCTTTTAAAATCACAAAAGCATCGAAAAGACAAATATTATCGATTCTGTGTTGGTAACGACAGACTTGCGACCAATGTTAGCTAATGATGCTTTTGAGAAACACATAATAGTTCAATGATTAAAGTCTACATCTCTCGTCTGACTTAGTAAATATAACTTTGATAAATGACTGTCAGGTATTTGTGAAGTGCATCTGTTGTAAAGAGTTGTTTAAGCCCATTGTATGTGTAACGGATGCCAGCAAATGTGTGAATTCTGGGCACGTTAGTATTTAACTAGTCGTCTATTCTATTGAGTTAATAGCAAGTCATCAAATGCAGATGATTAAAGAGTACTTTACCATTTACATCTTATTCAGATGAACTGAGTCATAAAGCTTTAGTGTCAGTACAGTTCATGAAACACTCATGATTTATATCATCACTATTTTGCGCGAAAGAAACATAAACATTACAAAAACACCTGAAGTAACTGTGGGACTGATGCTGTGATTTAAGATCAATGATACAAACATAACGGCTGGAACACTTCCGGTGACACTTTGTTAGTTTGCGTTCTATGCGCTACTGACTCGGATTTAGGATATTTCCCACCTCAAACCCTGAATATAACGTTTAAATAACAATGAAACATTTAAAGGATTTCATAAAACACATTAAAAGAGCACAGTTCCAGACAATCCGATACGTTTGGAACTATATTTCTAAATTATATATTTAAATACTATTTTCCAATATTTATGACCTACAACATAAAGCTTTACCTCCATTTACATGAAGAAGAATCTAAAACATGCACAACAAATAAATGTAATAAAAATAGGCTACTGATTAGTAAAGTATTATTTGAGATTAATCAATTACTACTTGAGTACAGTTTTGGTTTAGTGTTGAAGGAGAAGTTGTGTTTGTGAAGAACTGTAATAACACAAATATCCTCTAGATGTCAGTATTGAGTTGTATTTATCTGCTAACACAAACTGATGTTCTGTTGAAGATATATTACATCTGAAATATTATAGATATTATGTTTTATGTCATTAAACTGGCTTCTGTTATAATACAGGGATATAGTTCAACCAAAAATAACAATTCTGTCATCATTTATTCACCTCGTGTTGTTTATAAATCTGTGTGTGACTCTTTCTTCAGTGGAACACAAAAGAAGATATTGTGAGAAATGAGAAAGTGGTTTTGTGTTCATCCAGTGAAAGTCAATGAGGGTCAATGTTTGATTATCATGTGTTCCACAGAAGAAATAAAGTCATACGGGTTCATGATGATATGGGAGTGAATAAATAATGAAAGATTTGATATTTTTGCATCAACTATCCTATTAAAGAGTGTGTTATTGTAATTGTGTAGTTTTACAGGATAGATCAGGTCACCTCACACACACACACACACACATCACGAGATCACGTCACATCACGAGTCGAGAGCTGAAGATTTACCAGAGAACGTGGGGCAATATGGAATTCCCACGGTCAGAGGTTTAGTACCTTGCATGGCATTGTGGGGCAGTTTGGGCACTGAATCCAGTTTCTCCCAGGAGTAGGTGGGTGTGGGGATGCCCTCCTCAGATCCACACAACAACATCACATCACTGCCCACGTCCAGAGGACCCTGAATACGACAGGACGGGGTGGACGGAGGAACTACACAAGAGAGAGTTATTTGTGTTATACAGTGGAGTGTGTAGAGTACAGTACAGGTTTATAGTGATGTCACTGACCGAGCACAGTGAGGCCGATCACACCTATATTGCGTCCGCCGCGGTCCGGCAGGTTATTTACCAGACACTGATACGTTCCTGTGTCAGACAGCTGTGTGTTATTGATGAAGATTGAGGCACTTGTGCTGGGCATAGTGGACACGAAACCCACCCGCCCGTTCATGTGATTGGCTAAACTGAAGACCTGCCCACCCTGATAGATGATCACCTGTCACACATCAATAACATAATCACAAACAAACAAAGCTGCATTAGAAATCATCAGCAAAAGTTATTGTAAGTACCACAGTTTTGTGTCTCAATTTTTTACTGTACAAACTGTATATTGTATGTGTATAACCCTCACACAAACCTTTCTGCATTTATACATCACATCATATACATCATTATAAGCTGTTTTTACACACACACACACACACACACACACACAAAGTATAAAGCTTTTGTAAGGGACTTTGATGTTTGTTAGAAGCTTCTGTGATCTGACACAGTAAAAGCAATCTGCTTCACTTTCTGTAGTGTGTGTGTGTGTGTGTGTGTGTGTGTGTGTGTGTGTCTGTGTCTGTGTGTGTGTCTGTGTGTCTGTGTGTGTGTGTGTGTGTGTGTGTGTGTGAGTGTGTGTGTGTGTGTGTGTGTGTGTCTGTGTGTGTGTGTCTGTGTGTGTGTGTGTGTGAGTGTGTGTGTGAGTGTGTGTGTCTGTGTGTGAGTGTGTGTGTCTGTGTGTGAGTGTGTCTGTGTGTGTCTGTGTGTGTGTGTGTCTGTGTGAGTGTGTCTGTGTGAGTGTGTCTGTGTGTGTGAGTGTGTCTGTGTGTGTGTGTCTGTGTGTGTGTGTCTGTGTGTGTGTCTGTGTAGCGTGTCTGTGTGTGTGTCAAGACGTGTGTGTGTGTGTGTGTGTGTGTGTGTCTGTGTGTGAGTGTGTCTGTGTGAGTGTGTGTGTGTGAGTGTGTGTGTCTGTGTGTGTGTGTGTCTGTGTGTGTGTGTGTGTGTGTAAGTGGCTTTTCAGAGGCTGATTGGGGTTTTTGTCCAGTAAACGATGGTTTTGTGCATTTGTGTGTTTCTTTCAAATGAACATCATGAATGACAGCACTTCAACTGAGATGAATCAAGACGAGCCCTGCAGTCAGTGTGTGTCACATGTTATGTGTGATACTGATACACATGAGAGATAAATGACTGTCGTCTAACACGTCTCTCTCTCACTATCAGTCATCTCTTGTCATCTTAGTGTACAGTGCACAGGATGAGCCCTCATTAGGGCTGTTTGCTAGAGAGAGAGCTGATGTTTGGTGTAAGATGTTGTAAAGAGGTCATCCTCTGTGTACAGATGGTCATCGGCACTAAGAATCAACTTGTCTACGGTCACACTCGAGCTGCCAATCATCAAGCCCCTCCCTCTGCCCGCCCACTCAATGATCAGACCTCCATGACCGCACATCACACAGATCTGATCTAAAACCATTTAAACTGGTCTGAATGAGTGTCCTGCATCAGGTGAACTGAGAATGAGCAGATCAGGAGGGATTTATGAGTGAAAGTGAATCTATAAGCATGTACATCTGCTGTGTGTTTAATCTGCAGCTGAACACAGAAGAGATCAGAAGCAGGTCAAAAGTGTTCTTACAGTAAACCTGACATACGCTACAGTCACTGTAAATAATGCTTTACTAAACACCACAAACACACACCATTACCTCCACACATACATACAGTTCTTTAATGCTTTTTTTAAGTAAAACATTTTTTAAGTTTAAAGGGTAAAACTTCACATTTCTGCTCAATCGGGTATTTTATGAAAAGCATAAAGTACTGAATGATATGAAGCTCTGCATTGCAGAAGGAGATGATGGAGGATTTCACTGCAGTAAAATCAGCTCTGATGTTTGTCTTCATCTCTCTGCAGAAACAAACTGATTGAAATGAAATACTTCCAGCATTGTGAATGTGAGATTTTCAGTCAAAACTTGAAATATAAATCCTCACAGAATGTGTTTATTATCAATATATTGAATCATGTGTTTATATTTGACTAAAGTCCTGTTGAGACATCAGAGAAATATCAGTGGAGTTATGGAGAAGAGACGACTCAGAACAAAGAACATAAAATAGTTATTTAGGAATATGGGAATAGAAATATAGACTGTTATGAATGTGACCATTCTTAAAACAGCACTGAAAATCATGATTTAAATGAGTCGAGTTACTGTCTGTAGTGAATGTGTGTGTGTGTGTGTGTTTGTTGAGCAGCTGTTGTTGTGGCTCTGGGTTAATTAGTGCAGAAGACTCATTTGTTCTGCGGGTCACACTGGAACAGTCAGGACAGGTGTGTGTGTGTGTGTTCAGTGTCTCTTCATAGGTCTTCATTGAGACAGGTAAATGTGTGTGTAGTCTGCAGAATGTGTTTGATGAATCTGTTCTCTGTTTCATCAGCTTTACAGAACTCATGATGTGTGTGTGTGTGTGTGTGTGTAACTGCACCATCAGAGCGGCTGCGCACACGCAAGTGCAGCTGTCACCCGTCTGCAGACGCTGCAGTCATGATAAACTGCACCATCAGGCGCAGCAGCTGTCACCCGTCTGCAGACGCTGCAGTCATGATGTGTGTGTGTGTAACTGCACCATCAGAGCGGCTGCGCACACACATGTGCAGCTGTCACCCGTCTGCAGACGCTGCAGTCATGATGTGTGTGTGTGTGTGTGTGTGTAACTGCACCATCAGGCTGCAGATGTGCGCTGCACCCGTCTGCAGACGCTGCAGTCATGATGTGTGTGTGTGTAACTGCACCATCAGAGCGGCTGCGCACACGCATGTGCAGCTGTCACCTGTCTGCAGACGCTGCAGTCATGATGTGTGTGTGTGTAACTGCACCATCAGAGCGACTCGCGCGCACATGTGCAGCTGTCACCGTCTGCAGCTGTGCACCATGATCTGCAGTAACTGCACGCTGCAGTCATGATGTTGACAGGAAACAGCAGGTAAACTCACATGATGATGAGGAGAAGTTTATGTCTCTAAACCATCAGATGTGAAACTAGATGTGATATTTAACCCATTCAGCACTGATACATCTCCTGTCATCTCTGCTCACAGATGGTCATCCAGTCAAAACCACAGAGCTGTTTTTTCTAAACGATCTAAAAACCAAAGTTAACACTACCTAAACTAACAGCATGAGAATGTAAAGGTTAGTGGAAACAGCCGTCTCAGCACAACCGTCTCTAATGAGACTGCAGAGAAGAAAGAAAACACTACAAATAACATTATACACTTCATCATCAAAGCAACAAAAAGTCTCATTAGTCTGCAATGAATGATTATATTTTAATAAATGCAAAAATATAAACAACCAATCATCAGAACAGACAAAAACTATTTCACAGGTGTTTCTAGCGAGAGTATTTCTGTGTCCTTGAGTTTGACACCATCACAAAAGTGAAAGAGATGAAAACGTGTAGATCTGCTGTTACAGGACGGTGAGTCGGATGAAAGTCAGATTTGTTTGTTTAAATCGTGATTTTTCATCATCAGATAAAGTGCTGTTTTCAGAATTTTCACATTCATAACATCCATATTCCTCATAAATGAAAATAAAAATAACTATTTGATGTTTTTCTTCATGTCTGGACTCTATAAAGCTGGTCCTACTGTAATGTTGTTGTTTTAATGTTTGATGTATCACCTGTTCTGGTTGGTTGGCATTGGCGAGGGGTGTGACCATCCAGATGATGTAGAGATTATTAAGAGCGGCGCTGGTGGTGAACGTGCAGGGCAAGACGACCGCTTGACCTCTGGCCACCTGAACGCTGTTCTGACTCACCGTCACCTCCAACGCATGAACACACACTGCAGAGAGAAACACACACATGTACAGTTACACACCAAACACTGACATCAGTCCATCTGTTCATCATCCGCTCATCACTTATTGAATTAGTGCAGGTGTTGTCGATCAGCATCTTTCTTCTCATAACACAACACTGAAATATTTCAGCATGTTTTATGAAAACACTGATAGTCAGAGACGTTCACGTTAATGATCTTTAACATCCTGTTTTGATGGTGAGATTAGATCAAACACAATGAACATTACTTTATCTTGACTTTAACTGGATTATGACTCCTGAGGGCTGAACTCACACTCATTACATTTACATTACATATATATATATCATGCCTGAAAGAAGATCCCTTTAACTCGATTAGTCTCTTTAGGAAAGGGTTAATGTTGTTACAGCAGAATTAACCTTGACGGGGTGATCGGGACCCTGACCTTCTCTCTCTCTCTCTCTCTCTCTCTCTCTCAATTTCAAAGTCAGTGAGCTTTATTTGCATGACAAAAAATTGTTTTGCGTACAAGTAGTGAAAATATGTGTTCAAGGAGAAAAGAAAAAATGGAAAACTTGAAGTCTCTTTCTCTCGCTCTCTCTCTCTCGGGTCAGCCTCTCTTGCATTATTAAACATAAACGCAGACATTTGTTGTCAGAATAAACGTGTGTGAGATGTTGTTCTCTCTCAAACCCCTGCAGATCCCTCCAGGCTGAGAGAAGTGACTTTTTCTATTAAAGCAGAGAGAGACAGAAGTGTGTTGAGTAAATACTGAGAGTGTAAGAGAAGGAAATAAATATTGTGTTGCTCTTGACACACACACACTCGCACGCACACGCACACAAACTCGCACGCACGCACACACACACACTCGGACACACACGCAAGCATGCACACACACACACACACACACACACACACACACACACACACACACACACAGACACACACAGACAGACACACACACACAGACACACACACACACAGACACACACAGACAGACACACATACACACACACACACACACACACACACACACACACACACACACACACACAGACTCTGACACAATGCTTTGGATATGACACATGTAATTGTCGATTTCCACGTTTTATGGGTTTTCTTCATAGTCATAATGTCTTTAATACTGTATAAACTGTGTATTGTATGGTGTAATCCTCACACACACCTTTCTGCATTTAAACATTTTCAAATATTCAATTCAATTCAATGTTATTTGTATAGCGCTTTCTCACAAAGATCATTGTACCAAAGCAGCTTTACATGTATAGAAAGATAACAGTCAGTGGTCAGGGGTTCAGAAAAACTCTTTAAGAGAGAAAAAAAACCCCTGACATGACGTGTTATAGATGTAATCCGTAATAAAGGACACAAATGTGCATTGATCGCATCTATATCTCACTATGCAGTTACAAGACACAGACATGTACTTACTTAAGAGAGTGAATAAAAATGAATGATATATAAAAATGAATGATATATAAGATGGTAGAATTAATTTTAATTAACAGGGTCATGGACATCATTTAGTGTGATTTATAAGCAGTTTTCATCATTAAGACTTCTCTGATACTCTACATTCATATTTTCTGAAGGTTATTTTAAGGTATTTTACAGTATGTTGAGACAGTTCAATCTGAACGTGTTCTGCAGAAATAAACTCAAAGGTTATTCATACGGCTTCACTTCATCATCTCCTCCCATACAACGCTTAAAAATATCCACTGATCTGAGATCTGCTTCAGTGTTTAACACAACGACCTGAAAGACACCGACCCTGAACCAGCGTTTAACCGCCACATGCTCCGTCTCGGCATGATCATCGCTGCATGCCAACAACCGGCTCGTATGTGTCTCGTATCTGTATTCTACTGAAACAAAAGTGATTCTCCAGTGAAATCTCCTGAGACATTAAAGAGAAATCTGTGAGATCTGAGCTCTCTCCTGCAGGTAAAGGGACGTTATCTGGCACGTCCTCCGTACGTTTGGCTGATATCCCAGAGTTCTTGTCAGGACGGGCATACTGTGAAAATAAAAATATCCATATTCATGCTGATAAACGGCTTTACTCGACTGTCAGGAGGAAAGAGATGTCCTGCTGGACTGAGGGACTTTCCTTCACCTCACGCTCATCATATTCATTAAACACTGTTTTACACACTTAAAAACACAGTTTTTACATTTACAAGAACTGTTTACATTTACATTTAGGCATTTAGCTGACGCTTTTATCCAAAGCCACTTACAAATATTACGAGACAATGAAGCGACACATCAAAAGCGGCAACAATAGTACAAAGAAGTGCTTTAGTAACTGTTTAAGAACCATCAACATCCCAGAATCTTTCTGTTTCATAAAAGGTTCTTTGTAGAGAATAAAGGTTCTTGGACTATAAAAAGGTAACAAAAAATTCAAAATAAATAGCTTTATTTCTTTGACTGAAACAGAAAGACTTTGTTGCTCAGCAGTCTTTATATCAAAGAGTTGATTATTTCTGGTTAGTCCAAAAAGTCCTCTTTTGATGTATCGCTTCATTGTCTCCTAATATTTGTAAGTCACTTTGGATAAAAGCATCAGCTAAATGACTAAATGCCTAAATGTAAATACATCAGCACTTTCACTCTCTCGCTTTGGAGAAAACACTTGCCTGACCTCACAAACACAGGTTAAAGGTCATGACCTGGATTTTAAAACAGATCTCATAAAGATCTTTTAATACAGCTGTTAGTTCTGGTTCAGTCATTTGTAAAGTTGCATTTCATCAAGAGAACTGATTTAGCAGATAGTTGTAATCAGTACAACAGATTCAATTTCAGATCAAACAGAAAACGGAGTTTCTGGATCAGTCTAGTAACAAATAAATGTGAGCATCTAGTTTGCAATAAATGTTATTTCTGAAGATCCATTGAGGAGTTTTTGATAAAGATGAATATATGTTACGTTGGGTCTCGGGCTTCAGGATCTCTAACGGTGACGCTGGGCGAGAGGATTATTACTTTTCATTCAAGTGAATTCCTGCATGTGTTGGGCTTTGATTCACGCTGAAGTTTCTCTCTCCGGGCGAGGCAGATGCTACCTCAGCTCGTACTTTTTGTGCAAATTTGCATTTTTATCTTATTTTATCGCAGCAAAGCGTTGTCTCGGCTGAAACACCTCATGTTGGGCTGTCACGAAGATAAATCTGTGCTAACCGTTGGTGAGAAAGCTGTTTGTTTGCGATGTGTCGTGAGCGGATGCTTTGCTCCGGTGTGTAATGAGAGTCATGAGAGAGTTTTGATGAATGGCTTTCATTTACCAAACTGCGATCGGGCTTGTAAGATGTTTCACGATGCTGTCGACTAGCACGCAGAAGACAATATGCAAGTTGTGTGTTTCTGCAGATGTGTGCGTCGGTCTCAAGAGATTCACACACATGGCTGTTGAAAACCTGTGAATGAGCTTCAATACTCTTCATTCATCACACGCGCAACATCTGTGCTTCAGATCCTAAAACCTTTGGTCAAGAACCCCAAATATTCCTTTCATTCATCAAACACCAGTTCACCAGTAGCCCAGACCATGAATCCATGACTAAACCTGTTCTTGAATTCAGAGCAGAACCCTTTTGAAGTTCTCCAGCGTCACGTCTCTCACACTGTACATGACAAAGATCAATAACAGCATCAAAGCTGAAGGTCTGGAATAGAAAGAGACATTGATTCTGAGTTACAGTCTGTCTATGAAGTCATGATGGAGGGATGAGAGAGGAATAGAGAGACAGATCTAGATGAAGAAAGAGGAATATTTCTTTTGTTCATCTGCTGTTGAAGATAGAGTTCAGAGCTGATGTAAACCACAAGAGAATATTTACATTTCTACATGTTCACCTTCCGAAGGTCCAATCTGTAAATCCTCATACAGCGATCATAACAACAGCACAACGACTATTAACATCCACACAGATGAGCTGTGATGTATTACACAACATGCTGAACGCTCATTAGACTCGATTCACAAACCAGATCAGAAAAATGAGAATTAAATCTTCGCCATGTCAAAAAACCATTAGCAGGCATTCATATGGATACAATCGGCTACATATCTGGAGGAGAATTAGCTCGCCTTATTCATCATTTATATTCCAGTAGATCTCACTCATTAATATTTATAGAGAATAACACTTGTGATATATTCTGAGAGCTCTTCATGAGATGCTGTAAGCGGTGTGAATCCCATCACAAATAACTCAAAGAGATTCAAGGCCAGTTTATGTGCATTAAAGAAAAAGAAGAAATATTTCTATAAGAATTTTGTTGTATTATCACTTCAGTACACACAGAATGATCATGTTTATATGGGTGTATTTATACGTCATGGAGAACACGTGATATCAGTCTCATCTCTGTACACACACATGTGAGATGCTGGTGTTTTTCATCCCGTCCTCCTCAATCACACCACCAACCATTCATCTGACTACTTCATCTTTTCATGTCTTTATCTCTCTGAGGGGCTGCTGAAAGAACGGCTGTATTCATTTCATAATTGCCCTGCTCATGTTCAGCATTCATCACGCTATTTCTGTCACCGATGCTCAAGAGATCTTTGACATCTTCTGCGTGTGAGATGCGGCAGCGAGGAGTCACACCACTCACAATCTGAGACTCTATAATGTTATTGTAATGTTTGATTTTTCACATTTCTAGAAAAATTAAGAGACAGAGAGAGAGAGACACGGAGTGAGTGAGTGAGTGAGTGAGGAGAGAGGAGAGAGACAGAGAGAGAGAGAGAGAGAGTGAGAGAGAGAGAGAGAGAGAGAGAGAGAGAGAGAGAGAGACAGAGAGAGAGAGAGAGAGAGAGAGAGAGAGAGAGAGAGAGAGAGAGAGAGAGAGAGAGAGAGAGAGAGACAGAGAGAGACAGAGAGAGAGAGAGAGAGAGAGAGAGACAAAGAGAGAGAGAGAGAGAGAGAGAGAGAGAGAAAGAGAGAGAGAGAGAGAGAGAGAGAGAGAGAGAGAGAGAGAGAGAGAGAGAGAGAGAGAGAGAGAGAGAGAGAGAGAGAGAGAGAGAGAGAGAGAGAGAGAGAGAGAGAGAGAGAGAGAGAGAGAGAGAGAGAGAGAGAGAGAGAGAGAGAGAGAGAGAGAGAGAGAGAGAGAGAGAGAGAGAGAGAGAGCACTGATTCTGCACTGTGACATTTTCGTGAATCATGAGAATATGTTTCTTATCAGCTCGCTCATGTTCACACTGATATGACACATACAGCCATATTGTGTCGCCGGCTTTAACTGATACTCACTGTGTGTGTGTGTGTTGCACAGCACTGATGGCAACTTAGCCACATGATTAATGTGAGTCTAAGCTTCTTAACATGCTCCCATCTGGATCTACTGTTTACAGGCTGACTCACTGATGATGCCCCGCCCCCTGGAGGCGGAGTGAGAGTGACAAAGGGTGGGTCACGGTAAAACACAATCCCCTGTAATCTGGTATTACGGCCCAATGTCCCATTGCGTAATATGTGAGCATTTGAAATAGCGAGTGATACGGCTGGAGGACGTCAGATGGGAGTTTCTACATGCATAAATCTGTTATTATCATTACAGCGGCTGTTTCCTCTACTGATAAAACTGCGGCATGCTGTGAAAGAGAGGGATTATGGGTGATGATATGGGAGTATCAGGGCCTGTAGGTAAACAGGTACTTAAAACACACATGACTGATGGGAATTGTGGGGTCCAGAACTACAAAAATCTAATTAAGTATCTCAGTTATTTCTCCTGGACTGAGATTAAATGGAGATGAAACAGAAACGTTTGTTTTATGTTCGTCTCAGACAGAAGAAGAGTCAGATATCTCACAAATGTCTCCGTCATTAGAGTTTCAGAAGAAGTTTTTGTGTTTAAAAATGTTTTAAAAAATCCACATCTAATAAAAATAAGAATATTATTATTATTAATAATAATAATAATAAAACAATAATAATTTGGAGATATTAATATAGAGACAGTAGAGATAAAAAACTGATCCACAACACAGACTAGAATCAAACCTTCATGAACACCAAACAATAATGAATGACAAAACGAGAAATTAATATGTTTAAACTGAAGTTAAAAGCTTTCAAAGATAATGAATCATGAGATTCATCTTCCTGCTGAGTTAAACCACCTTAAAATTCTGCTGGATAATCAAGAAAAGTTTTAATAAAACAGAGTTTGCTGGAGGCGTTTGCATCGCTTTAGAATATTAATTACTGTAATCGGATTCGGCTGCAATAAACCCTAAAACGAGAAGAGGTCCGTCTATGAACAGATCAGATCCGGAGTAAAGAGAAGGTTAATGATGAAGACAACCGTTTACAGATGCTCATGTTTTGTACAGTACTAAGATGATGTTGTATTTGTGTATTTAATCATTCTCAAATTACAACTGAGTACAAAGTGAGTCTGATAAAAGTTCATATAAAAATGGGCATCTGGAATCTATCACATGCAAACGTGTCCTAACAGCATGAGATAGTGAGACGAGTGTTTCTGAATGACAAAATCACATCCAACACATTAGCATGTCAGCGTGAGATGGACAGATTTAAGATTCAGCACTGAGGGCCAAATCTGTACCATATGAAAAATGCATTCCATGAATTTTAATGTTTTGTTTCTGGGCTCTCGACACAGGTGAAGAGCAGAAGAAGACAGAGATTAGTCACACACAGTTTAATTTTAACCTCGTCTGCAAGATTTCACGCGTTTTCTGTGAAACATCACACGTTACGCCCTGCTGCAAGCTTCTGCTTTAACAAGATGCAAAATGTGCTCTTTATATTCTCTCATAAAACACACGAAACACAGAAACACCTTCACGTATGGAATCAGATTTGTGCCAAATAAAACGAACGAAACTTTTGCGAAAACGAAAAAAATATACATTGATAAATGAGAAAAACACTTTGAAAATAAAAACAATCAAGTAAATATCAGTATAAATATAAGTAGCAACATGCGCCCGCGCCACTAAAACACTACTTCTGGTTCAATGAGCCACCGATCAAAATCTCACGAGCCAATAGGAGCGAACCGCTGTTAAGCCCCGCCCTCACGTAAATTTGCGAAGCGCAAACAAAAACTTGGAAAGCAAAAACGAAAACGCTGGCAGCGCATTTAAAACAGCGTTTAGCAAAAGAGAACCTGAAAGTGAAGTCAGCAAAAAATGCAGTTTTATTGAAAAAAATGTTACTTTTTTTGCTATTTAGTTGATTGTTTTTATTTTCAAAGTGTTTTTCTCATTCATCAATGTATATTGTTGTTCGTTTTCGCAAAAGTTTCGTGCGTTTTATTTGGCACAACTCTGATTCCACATTCACGCAGCTAATCATACGAGACCATTCACTGAAACTGAACTGCACAAATAAAGAAATGAAACATTTAGTAGGTAACGTGTCTGAGTCTTTCTGCATTCATCTGATCTCTGTTTGTATGTGTTCCTCAGTAACCCTGTTTAGACACTCGAGTCTGTCGGCTCTGAGTAAAGGTGAAAATAGAAGAGAGATCTCCAGAGAGAGAGAGAGAGAGAGAGAGAGACAGAGAGAGAGAGACAGAGAGAGAGAGAGAGAGAGAGAGAGAGAGAGAGACGACGTCTAGCAACATCAGATTTAGATGCTCTGGAGACTCGCTTGCACTCCTTGGTATTCCAACATTACAAAGATGAAACTTTAAACCCAAAACCCTGGAATAGCCATACCACCCGAGACCCCGAAACATGAAACTGAAGACACACACACACACACTTTAACTGTTATTCACATGTCAGGACAGTGGGTTACATCCGTGCCTGTTTACTCTCTCTGTAAATAACTGTTGACACAAATTTCCCTCTTGCTTGTGAAATGTTGCAGCTGTTATAAATTAAAAATAACTCTGAGAAAAACCAAATCACATCTGACCTTTAACATACAGTATCAGTCAGAAATTCAATGTTTGTATATTTCAATGTTTAAAATGACTTTTGTAGACAAAAATATATTTGTGCCAACATATTAATTTCTTCAATTAGAAAACTCAAATTTTATTTACTTTGAGCAAATAATAATAAAAAATCAGTCAGTGAGTTCAGCATAGATAGAAATTTCTTCAGTTCTGTTAAAAAAGCTTTTCAGGTTGAGATCTCAAGAAGCTGAATGATAAAATGTCAAAAATATGATTTTATAAATTCTACACAAAGTGTGACTAAAGAAGATCAAATATAACATAGTGTTCATTTATTTTAGATGCTTTTAGTCACAACATAATTCAACACACAATTGTGTTATTTCATGGTTTTGATGAGTTTATACTATTCTAAAATGTGGAATAAAATCTAAACAATTATTTTTCTCTTGATGGAGATATTTGACGGAGAGTATATTGAGACGGCATGCAGAAGAACTCGGTGATCTCATCTAGAGTTTCACATCTCAACAATGTCTCAGACTCGCCCAGATACCAAAGTCTTTAATCAGAAGATCTCAATATAAACTCTTCATCATCAACTCTCCATCAAAACCAAATGATATAAACTGTGATATCTTTATTCATGATCTCATCTGCATCTGTTTTATTCCAGATATTGTTTGAGAAACAGGTGAGATCAAGTTGATACTTAAACATCATAACTGAAACTGCGATGAAGTGTCTTCAGCTATTAAAGAAAAAGCTTTGAGAAATGAATTCGCGTTGGACAAACCAGATGATTCTTTTCACATGCAGAACACAAGATTACAGTCTCTTAAAGAGAAAGAGAGATTTCGTCCAGACAGCTGGAGTCCAGAGCGGATGCAGATCAACAGTCATGTGACCAGAGCCGGAGATTAGAGGACACAGAATATCAAGTACCAACCAATACCAACTTAAATGATGCATTTTTAATTTAAATAATGTAATGAATTATTTCTCTACAGTATTACAGCATGTTCCCATTTTATAGCATTGATCATAGAATCATTTGTGAAATATAGTCAAATATTAAAATATACTTTTTGTTTTGTGTGACAGAGATCATGATATAGTTTACATAGACCATCATGTGAATAGAAGTTTGTAAAACTACAGCGGCATTCAAATCAAATCACACAATCACCTCAATCCATGCAGAAGAGACTTGAGACCGCCCCAGGCACCAGAGAGAGAGAGAGAGAGAGAGAGAGAGAGAGAGAGAGAGAGAGAGAGAGAGAGAGAGAGAGAGAGAGAGAGAGAGAGAGAGAGAGAGAGAGAGAGAGAGAGAGAGAGAGAGAGAGAGAGAGAGAGAGAGAGAGACAGAGAGAGAGAGAGAGAGAGAGAGAGAGAGAGAGAGAGAGAGAGAGAGAGAGAGAGAGAGAGAGAGAGAGAGAGAGAGAGAGAGAGAGAGAGAGAGAGAGAGAGAGAGAGAGAGAGAGAGAGAGAGACAGAAAGAGAAAGAGAGAGACCAACCCACAATCCATCATTGCTCCTGTTTCTCTCTCTCTCTCGTGTCTTTTGCTCATAATGCCTGTAGATGTGAAGTTGTGTTGTTTTATATTGCTCTCCAACCATCTGTTCATCATTATGAAACATCTCTCCTCTGCCTCCATCACAAAGACAGATTAAAATCATTACTGTTATACACAGCGGATGTTGTAGGTGTTGCTAAGGTGTTGATATGTGATCGCAGAGGATAGAAATATTGATCCAGAAATGAATAGTTTCCAAAACTAATGTAGATTGAACACCAGGAGCAGAATTATAGACCAAACATAACAGACTACCTTAAAATGTACACAGACCATAAGTAACACCAGAGTTATAGTTTAATCTGGATGTCACAAACAAACAAGAAGAGAAAAAGAAAATTACCCTGACGCTCTGATCAATGAGCCTGACAACTCATTACATTCATTTACGCTTCATTTCTGAACTTTGTGAAAGAAAACTTTTTTCCACACAAAACAGACTGAAGACGATTCTTTTATTTCATTAAACTGGTGTATTATCGTCCCTAAACTCTTTTGTAGTCTGCAGGAATGTCTGAAGTGTCTGTGTTATCCATGAGGATTGTAAGAGTGAATGAGTTCACACGCTGTGATTGAATCAGGTGAGATCAGGTGTGAATGTCACCTTGAACCCAAAGAAACCTGCATGAAACCTAAACGTGCTTAATGACCAAACCCTCATGTGACACAGTCCAATTCTCAACTACTGCCTCATGCTGAGCTCTTATTTGGGTCATATTATAATATAAAATATATTTTTAATGCTGTCCAATAATAAAATGTCCTACAACATCACCCAAAACCTACTCACATGTACATGTATTTATTTAGCAGACGCTTTTATCCAAAACAACTTAAAAGGGGAACTATTGGTGTCTCGCTCAAGGGCATCTCAGTTGTTTCCTCCCAAACCAGTGACCTTCTGGTCATGACTCTCTAACCACTAGGCCACAACTGCCTACTGTGTCTCTTCTCACACACAAACACACAACTGTACTCACTACATCACAAAACACACACAAACCTGTGACTTGTGTGATAGTGATTTTATGTTAGGGATGAGAGCAAATTTACAATCTGGTTTTTGTTGGGTGTGACCAAGTGTTTGAGGAGATGACAGTGAGACGTCCTGAAGACGGATCTAATGTTCCTCTGTCTCTCTCTCTCTCTCTCTCTCTCTCTCTCTCTCTCTCTCTCTCTCTCTCTGTCTTTCTCTCTCTCTCTCTCTTTTCTCTCTCTGTCTCTCTCTCTGTCTTTCTCTCTCTGTCTTTCTCTCTCTGTCTCTCTCTCTCTCTCTCTCTCTCTCTCTCTCTCTCTCTCTCTCTCTCTCTCTCTCTCTCTCTCTCTCTCTCTCTCCCTCTTTCTCTCTCTCTCTCTCTCTCTCTGTCTCTCTCTCTCTCTCTCTCTCTCTGTGGTGGAGTCAGTAGTGAATCACATTATGAGGAATGTCACGGCACACAGTAGTTCCTTTATATGAAACATGAAAGCTTTTCCAGCATTCACCATCTCTCTGCCCTCGTCCAGCGTCTCACACAATTGTGACCCTCTGTCCGCTTAGCACAAAAATGAAAAATCACTATTTCAAATGTGTAAAAATGTATTCATTAACACTGTTTCGGGGTGGCATACGCGAGTCCATCAGGGCTGAATTTAAATGTGATAAAATCAATGAGCTCCTGAGGGGAATGTTTCTGCATGTTTCTGGTCTTTAATACGGTCCTGTGAGAGTCGAGATGAAGCGGGAAGTGATGCTTCAGAGGAATAACTGCTCCTCATCTGCAGGGTCGAATCTCTTTCTGACAGCGCTTGACTCTCTGTATGAATAAATAAATCCACTCGCTGGGTGGTCAGAGAGCCACGGATTTCATCACCAAACACACAGAGATATGAAACGTGGAAAACCAAAGTAAGGAGCCATGAAACGAAACCAACTATTAATAAAGAAGAAAATGCAATGTGCATTAACAGGATGAAAGGACCAAAACTGAAGCGTAATCAGATCAGACTTCTTATTGAACTTATTAGATTAAAAAACACAGTCATTTACTGATTTCACAGAAACAGGTTGAGTTTCAGAAACGCTGTGATTCTTTCACATCTCATCTGTTCACAGAGACGTACACATCAATAGTCATAACGCACAGAATCATCATTTAGAGAAATTCCTGCTTCAAAGCGTTTTCACAAAATCACTGGTTAAATTTTTTTACCAAACAAACGGGAAACAGATACAGAAGTTAAGCCGAATGTCATGTCAATAAAATCATATTATAGTCCTATAACGATCCAATCAAATCCCTATGTTTAACTACTGACATGTACTGCTGTTTCTCAGAAATCTGTCACATTATTCAAAAACTATTTATTGTCATCTCTAATCTTTTCAAAGAAAGTTCACATTACACATTTTTCTTTGGAAACAATGAATTTCTCCTAAAACACTGTGGATTTAATGTGTTATAAAGGACTATCAGAGCCATGTTTCACATCCCCACGAGAATGTCTTTCTCTTTAAACAATTAAAGATTCCTCCAGCTATAACGTCTGTGTTTTGCCTTTCATGAAACAAACTTCTGTCCTGTTTGCAAGATGTCTCTGGAAGTCTCAAGGCCCCCGAAGACAATAAACTTCTGTTAAAAATCATCATCATCTCTCTCTTTCTCTGGAAGCAAAAGCTAATTTGTCTTTTCATGCTTGT